>JAGFNQ010002291.1:82168-128522 GCA_024364735.1 Boesenbergia rotunda
ATTGGGGTCGAGGGCCCTTTATATAGCCCTGGGGGCGCCCGGATCGTCGGGGCGCCCCCCCCCCCCACGTGTCGGTCGATCCGACATTTGCTCGGTCAGCTTTCTGATCTCTTAAAATTCGGGATCAGCTTTAACCGGGGTGCCCGGAACGCTCGGGGCGCCCGTATTGACCGGGTCAAGCTCTCATCTGTTGGCTTTGAGGGGAGCTGCTTCGGTAGTTGGCGCTGGGGGCGCCCGTAGCATGCGGGGCGCCCGCGCGATGGGGGCGCCCGGAGCATCCGAGGCGCCCCGACAGTCAACTTTCGAAGCGGATTTTGCTCCTGTAGGTTGGTCTTCACCTTGGGGGCGCCTGGAACATCCGGGGCGCCCTGCTCAGCTTCTGTCTCACTCCTTTGAGGCTCTTTGAGCTGCAAACACTCAGTCCTTTGGTCCTGCATCCAGGGTTAGTCCAAAAAGCAGTAACATATTAATTTTTATACAGCCTTAGCTGTCTTGGTTCTGACTTTGGGTCTCCAAAATGGAGCTCTAGGTCGAACCGACGCCTACTGTTCCCTCGACGGGGAATGCGTCCTCACCTACTCCTCTCGGGAGAATGTACCTGATGACAACCGCTCCTCTGGTTGGACTTTTGCCTAGCGGTCCTTTGCCAGGTCTTGGATACCGAGCTGTCCTTCGCCCGGTGCTTAGCATTCCTTCGCTAGGGCTTCAGACCCAAGCTGTCCTTCGCCTGGCGCCTAGCAGTCGCTTCAGTAGCCTGGCATTCCTTTGCCAGTGCCTAGCAGTCCTTCGCTAGGGCTTTTTCCCCTGGCATTCCTTCGCCAGTGCCTAGCAGTCCTTTGCTAGGGCTTTTTACCCTGACATTCCTTCGCCAGTGCCTAGCAGTCCTTCGCTAGGGCTTTTTACCCTGCACACTAGAGTAACATATTAGATCACAAATAATACTTAACTTTGAACCCTTTGCCAATATCAAAACAAGGTTCGATATGGTGCTTCCTGCACCAACAAATATTCATTTATTAAAATAAATGATTACAATCATAAGGCGATTGCCTTATGACACTTCTCTCATATCACTAACACCTTCATCTCTTAAGATCATCAAAACAACAGATTTTCAAATATAATCCAACAAAAAGAAACTTCCAAAATGTATCACTTCTTGCCAAAACATTTTAAAACACTAGCCACTTCCCCCACACTTAGCCTTTTGACCGTCTCGGGCAAAGTAACATCAAGAACAATTCAAAGTAACCAAGTCCATGGAAAAGTATGGTTATGAACAGAAAAATAGAGAAAGGAAAATAGACTATAGAAAAGATCAACAATCAATATTGCAAGAATTGATATGAAAAGGAAACAAAGTGATTCACCTCTATAAATGTGGTCCAATTATAGAAATATAGTTTTGAAAGAACCTAAGCAAGTTATAGAGTACAATCACATGTGTGTATCTCAACAATAAGGCCAAGTCCTCACTAGGTAAAAAGAATTCATCTCAAGTCATCAATCTAGAGTCCATAACTAAGTAGTACTCAAGCATCCAAGAATTTCATCCATTGGCTCAAATCCTAAGTTTTAATAACCAAATTTAATTTGCTTTCAAGAGACTCTAAAATGATATAAAGAAAACCTAGAGGGATACATTTATTCCTAATCATGCAAGAAATAAGGTGCCCAAAAAGAATAGAATGGTATCTACAATGATTCTTTATTCATCCTACACTACCTAAGCATTTATTAACAAAAACTCATTATAAAAGAAAGATTTACTTCTAGAAAACATAGAAATGATATATATAATGAAATGAAAGTGCAAGGAAAATAAAACTCCCCTTTAGGTTGGGTAGATAGCATCTTTGATGTCCAATCCATCCACATCTAGCTCCTTAAACTCTTCAAAGTATTTCTTGAGCCGGTGGCCATTAACTCTTCAAACAAAACCATTAGCCTCATCCTTTATTTCAACAACACCATAAGGAAAATTGTTAGTTACAAGAAATGGACCTTCCCATCTAGACCTCAACTTACCTTTAATCAATTTGAGCCTTGATTTGTACAATAGAACCTTGTCGCCAATTTGAAACTCTTTTCTCAATATGTGCTTAACATGAAAAATCTTAGTCTTTTCCTTGTAAATCCTTGAGTTTTCATAGGCTTCTAGTCTTATCTCCTCAAGTTCTTGAAGTTGAAGCTTCCTTTGTTCTCCCACTTTAGTAGCATCAAAGTTGCAAGCTTTCACCGCCCAATACGCTTTATGCTCTATCTCCACAGGTAGATGGCAAGCTTTCTCATAGACTAGTCGGTAGGGAGACATTCCAATGGGTGTCTTGTATGTCGTCCGATAGGCCCATAATGCATCATCGAGTCTCTTACTCCAATCTTTCCTATTAGGCCCAACGGTCTTCTCCAAAATTGCTTTGATCTCTCTATTTGAAATTTCGGCTTGTCCTTAGTTTGAGGATTGTAGGAAGTAGAAACTTTGTGCACAACCCCATACTTGCTAAGTAAAGCCTTCATGTGTTTGTTGCAAAAATGAGAACCTTGATCACTTATGATAGCCCTTGGAATTCCAAACCTACAAAAAATATGTGACCTGACAAAACTAACAACAACACAAGAATCATCAGACCTGGAAGGAATGACCTTCACTCATTTAGAAACATAATCAACAGCAAGTAAAATATACAAGTATCCACAAGATGCAGGAAAAGGTCCCATAAAGTCTATTCCCCAAACATCAAATATCTCACAAAAAAGCATAGTGTGTTGGGGCATTTCATTTCTAGCTCCTATGTTCCCAGTTCTCTGACATCTATCACAATTTTTATAAAATAGGTATGCATCATGAAATAATGTAGGCCAATATAAACCACACTCTAAAACCTTCCTAGCTGTCCTCTGTGGTCTAAAATGTCCTCCACAGGCTGATGAATGGCAAAATGTAAGAACTGAATAAAATTCATGGTCGGGTATGCATCTTCTAATTATTTGATCACTACAAAATTTTCATAAGTAAGGGTCATCCCACACATAGAATTTAGCATCACTTTTGAGTTTATCTTTCTGAGCCTTAGTAAGTTGTGTAGGAAAAACATGAGCTACTAAAAAGTTAACTACATCTGCATACCAGGGCGACTCACCATGTATCACTAGAAGGTGCTCATCTCTAAAGTCATCATCAATAGTGGTAGGGGGTCCATCTCCCTCAATTCTGCTCAAATGGTCTGCAACCAAATTCTCTTTGCCACTCCTATCTCGAATTTCCAAGTCAAACTCTTGGAGTAGAAGCATCCATCTAATTAATCTAGGCTTTGCATCTGGCTTCTTCAGAAGGTACTTCAAAGCTGCATGATCAGAAAACACAGTAACATGTGAGCATAACAAATATGATCTAAATCTGTCTAAAGTAAAAATAATAGCAAGAAGCTCTTTTTCTGTGGTAGTGTAGTTGGCTTGTGTAGCATCTAGGGTCTTGGAAGCATAGCAGATAACATGAGGTGCTCCATCCACCCTCTGTGCAAGTACAACTCCTACAGCAAAATTAAAAGCATCACACATTAGTTCAAAAGGTAAATTCCAATCAGGGGGTCTAATAATAGGAGCTGAAGTAAGAGCCTCCCTTAATCTCTGAAAAGCTTCTTTGCATTTTTCATCAAAACAAAATTCACATCTTTTTGCAAAAGTTTAGTCAAGGGCCGAGCAATCTCATAGAAATCTCTAATAAATCTCCTGTAGAATCCTGCATGGCCAAGAAAAGCTCGAACATCCCGTACGCATACGGGGTAAGATAAAGAAGATATAACACTAATTTTAGCAGGATCTACCTCAATGCCTTTCCTAGAGACTATATGACCTAATACAATACCATGCTCTACCATAAAATGATATTTTTCAAAATTAAGAACAAGATTGGTTTCAATGCATCTATGTAAAACCCTAGACAAATTATCCAAACAAAAATCAAATGATGTGCCAAATACAGAAAAATCATTCATGAAAATCTCCATGCAGTGTTCTAATAATTCACCAAAAATACTTATCATACACCGCTAGAACGTCCTTGGAGCATTGCAAAGACCGAATGGCATCCGTCTATAAGCAAAAGTGCCGAAAGGACAAGTGAAGGTGGCCTTCTCCTGATCCTCCGGGTCTATACAAATCTGAAAATATCCTGAGTACCCATCCAAGAAGCAGTAATGAGACTTCCCTGCTAACCTCTCTAGCATCTGATTAATAAAAGGCAAGGGATAGTTGTCTTTCCTCGTGACTTGATTCAGCTTCCTATAGTTAATACAAACTCTCCATGAATTCTTTACTCTGGTGGGAACTAACTCATTGCTCTCATTTTCTACCACTGTCACTCCAGATTTCTTAGGCGCCACATGGATATGACTAACCCACTAACTGTCAGAAATAGGGTATATAATACCTGTTTGCAAGAGTCTAGTCACCTCTTTCTTTACAACATCCAAAATTAGTGGATTTAGCCTTCTCTGTGGCTGCCTGACTGGTTTGACATTCTCTTCCAAAAATATCCTGTGCATGCAAATAGCTGGGCTAATACCAGGTATATCAGCTAAAGTCCACCCAATGGCTTTCTTGTGCTGCCTCAGAACTTGTAATAATTTGTCTTCTTGCTCTGAATCCAAATTTTGGGCGATGATGACAAGTAAATTCTGCTCCTTTCCAAGATAAGCATACTTCAAATGATCTGGCAATGGCTTCAACTCAATCTGTGTCTGCTCAGTAGGTATGGGTGATCCTTGGGGCTCAGTGCAATCCCCTACACTCTCACACCTATCCTCTGAATCCTCTGAAATATCAATCAAAGTAGGTGATTCCTGGGGCTCAGTGCAATCCCCTACACCTATAAAATCCTCTCCAGCTAAAAGTGAGTCTGAAATACCCTCCAAATTAGCCTCCTCAATAGCAAATACATCCTCAGCCTCCTCTGAACTCAAATATCCTCTAGAAATATCAAGTGAAACTCCCTCAGCAACTGAATCTGCATCAACCAACCCATCTAGAATATCAATGCTCATAATAGAGTGATCCTCTCTGGGGTGCTTTATGGCATCGAAAATACTGAACTGGACTACTGTGTTGCCTATCTCCATAGACTGTGTGTCTGCATAAATATCAATTTTTGTCCTCGTAGTTTTCAAGAATGGCCTCCCAAGAATGAGTGGAGATCTATGTGCCAGGTAGTCCCCCTCCATGTCTAAAATATAGAAATCTGCAAGAAAAATCAACTCCTTCACCTTCACTAACACATCTTCAATAATACCAGCTGGGTGGGTCTGACTCATGTCTGCTAACTGAATCACCACTCCTATAGGTTGCAGAGGACCAATACCAAGCATCTAATTTTCTTTCTCTTCTCTTGGGCTTCTTCATTCCTACAACCCATGTTAGATTTAAAAGAAATTGAAATGGATTTAAGATGTACCTCCTTTTTCCTACCATTTGGACACTTGTCCTTGTAGTGACCCTTTTCATTGCATCCAAAGCATGTAATGTGGTCTTTTGATTTGGCTTTAGTGGAGGTTAAAACTTCTTGCTCTTGTATGGATGAGGGTCTCTCCTCTCCCTCAATCCTTGAATTTGAGACCTCTTCTTCTTCTCTTGATGAAGTCGATGACCTTTCACTATCTTGTGCCACTTCACTTGATGATGTTGATAATTTTTTTCCTTTTCTTCTTCTTGGACCATTTTGCTTGTCTCTTTGGGCTCTTCCACTAATTGATCTTGTGTAGATTTCTCGTGACATTTTCCCAACTTATTCCACAATTCATACGCATTCTCATATTTACCTAAACCACTCAAAACATTATTAGACAAAATATTAACTACTATATCAATTACCTTCTTATTTTCCCTAGCTCGTTCTTGTTGTTCCTTAGTCCAATATCTAGGTCTAAGTTGTTGAGGCAATCTGGGTCCAGAGTGACCATGTATTTTGATGTTTGGGCAAAGGGTTTAAGTTAGGTTTCCCTTGTGTTCTAATATGTGTATGTTGAGTGTGCAGGTTGTGCAGATTTACACATATTGACTTGACTGGATGACCTCGGTATGGTGAAGGGTGGCATGAAGACAACCCGTGGGCTTGTGTGCGCACCTGAAGGACTATGGAGAGCAGGGACGATGAGATGAGGGGCGCGGACTTCAAGGCATGCGTGAAGGATGGCATGGAGGCAAGCTGGAGGCTTGCGTGAATCCGAGGGACGGGAGCCGAAGATGAAGAGGGCGCGAAGGCAATAGTCGAGGTTGCTGATGAGGAGTCAGTCGATTCGTGAGGGTACGAGTATTGTGTGATTGTACTCGGGAAATCCTAGGGTTCGAGTGCTTAGAGAAGTGTACTCGGGAAGGGAAACTCTAGGTGTGTGAGTGGGGCAGTCGATTGATAAAACTCACAGAAGGTTTTCAGCCTCGGACTAGTCAACTGCCTTGGGAGCAGTTGACTGGTAGCGGCTGGTGAGTTGGCAGAAAATTCGAACGTTGGAGTTGCAACGGTCGATTTTCAGTGGCACCAGTCGACTGCATGCCCTGGGAGCAGTCGACTGGTGGCGAGTTGTCAACCCTAAGTTCTATTTAAAGAGGACTTCGTGAGGGCTGAGACTCTTGACGAATTTGGTCTTGGTTAAAGGCCAAATAGTAGTCTTTGTGCTCAGAGGGTTGCTTGGGATTGTGGCGAGGTTTCTCCACCCACAAGGAGCGACAAGAGCTAGTCCGAGGTTATCCGGGGAGTGATCCACCGATGGATTCTTGGATTAGTCACTCGTCCGGGGTGGATACCAAGTAAAATCGGTTTGTTAGCATTGTTCTTTGTTAGTTAGTTTTGTCTTATTGTATATTCCGCTTGCACAACTAACTGTGTAGGTAAAAGAATCGAAGATTCGCTATTCACGCCCCCCCCCCCCCCTCTAGCGTACGGAATCGATCCTACATAAGTCTTTTCCCATGTTTGTCATTTGGAATTTCCAAGCCACGTCTTCATTCGCATCCTCCAATATTCAAAATCTTTATGATCTTAGAGAGGTAGAGTGTAGATGTCGTCACCCAACTTATTTTCCATTGTTTTCTCCTCTAGCTTTCTTTGCTCCCTCGGCGGTTAGTCCAATGAGAGCGGTCCTTCGCTCTGATACCACTTGTTAGATTGTTACGCCTTGCTAGAGGGGGGCGGTGAATAGCAATTTCTCGGTTTGTTCTTCCTACGAATGTAGTTGCGCAAGCGGAATATACTAAAATAAAACTAAATAATGCTAACAAACCTATTTACGTGGTACAGAAATGAAGACTCATACTCCACAACAGTCAATGAGGTGGACGATTCTCGATCCTTTGGTGGATCACTCCCCTAATGCCCTCTGGCTAACTCGCGTAGCTCCTTGTGGGTGGAGAAACCTCGCCACAACCTTAAGTACACCTCTGAGCTCTAAAGACTACTAACAAGCCTTAACCAAGCTTGTTTCGTCAAGGGTTCTCAACTCAACCCGAGTTATCTTAAATAGAACTCAAAGCTTAAACCCTCGCCACCAGTCGACTACTCGCAGGGTAGTCGACTGCCCCCACTCAGATTCGACCGTTGACAACTCAACGTTCGAATTCTAGCTACTTACCAGTCGACTGCTCCTGGGGCAGTCGACTGGTCCAAGGTCAGAAACCTTCTGTGAGTTTCTGTTCTCGCTAGCAGTCGACTGTTATATTCCCAGCCGACTGCCCAGCTTACAAGAACACTCTTCCTCACTCCAATGACCTTCCTCCACACGTGCCTTCAAGCATACTCCCTTTACTTGCCCCTTGAAGTCCTCTTCCATCGGCTATCGTCCCTCGGATGCGCATGCAAGTCCTCGGCTTGCATCCATGTCACCCTTCACGTGTGCCCTTTGAAGTCCACTTCCCGACTTGCCCTTGGAGTCATCTTCCCTCGGCTCTTGTCCCTTCATGACTTAGCTGACTCTTCACCAGCAGCCTTGACTGTTGCCTTCGCGCCTTCTTCGTTTTCGGCCCTCGTCCCTCGGATGCACACAAGCCTCCAGCTTGTCTCCATGTCATCCTTCACGTACGCCTCGAAGTCCATGCCCCTCGGCTCATCATCCCTGCTATACAAAGGTCCCTCGGGTGCACACAAGCCTCCAGCTTGTCTCCATGTCACCCTTCACCGTACCAAAGCCGTCCAGCCAAGTTAATATGTGTAAACCTGCACATCCTGTACACTCACATACACATATTAGATCACAAAGGTAAACCTAACTTAAACCCTTTGCCCAAACATCAAAACACATGGTCACTCCAGACCATAGATTGCCTCAACACTGATGCAACAAGGCTGCATTCTCAAACTTCATCAGGTGTTCTTCTAGATCTGTGACTCCTCCATATTCTGGAATGAACAGGAGCCTAAAATGCTTGGGGGCTAGTTCTTGCAGAACTTGGCTAGAGAAGGGGAATCCAGTGCGCTCAACTGGAGCCTGGATAACTGGAGTCCTTCCTCTGTTGATTTTTGCTTGGTTGGAAGAGACTTCCAGCATGTCGGACTATCCAACACCTTCTGCTGGGCCGAAGAATGCTCGGGGGAAGTAGGGGCTATCACCCGGGCGAACTTCGCCTTCTGTACCCACACGAGCAATTGCCTCGGAAGGACCCTCCTGAGTCGGGCGACCGACAGTCTGTTGTTCGGCTGCCAACTTATGAGCTTTAGCAGCTACCAGTAAATCAAAGTCTTCTTGTGAAAGAGTAACCGTCACCCTGTTGGAGTCACCCATCCTCGTCTTTCGATCAAGCTGATTCCCACAGACGGCGCCAAATTTGATCCTGTCGACAAGCGGAGATGGCTCTAACTCGGATGACTGGGTCGGATCAAGATGACTTGAGTTGCGACAGCGTGTGAGTCGGGGTCGGGTTTAAAGATTGACAAGGAAAAAGTAAGTCGGGGTCGGACCAGGAGGAGAACACAAGAGGTGGAGAAGAAAATTCCAACAACTGGAACCCCATTCATGAAGCACCAAGGGGGCTTTATATAGGAGAGGAAAAAGCCCCCTGTCTTATCGAGCTGCCTTATCTCATTAAGAATCAATCTTCTGACATGATTTCCTGACAGTCTTAGTCACTCTGTGGGTCTGTCACAGCCGCCTAGGTGTCTATCCAAGATGTTACTTCTGTCCTGATTAATGTCTGATGCCCTGACAAGTCATGATTATGTCAGATGTCTTTTCCTTATAATGGAAAGATTTAGGAGATCACATTGCTGTTGGGAGCCCGCTAATTTGGACAATGTGGCCACTTGATCACTCGAGCTCATCTTGTCAGGCAGCAGTGAGCCTACCAAAGTCTGGATGACCCAGTGAAGACGGTCGGTCAAATAAGCTAGGCTTCTCGACTATTCATATCTTTGGAGCGGACCTATCGCCAAGGAAACACAACCATCCCTGGTATGTATTGGTTCGATCTACTGACCGGGCAGGTCCGACCAATCGAGCCCGACCGTACAACCGGCCTATGTAAGTCGTTTCTTAGAGTGGGGTGAATGATTCCGATTAAGTCGCCTGGTCAGGGAGTTCCCGACAGGACGTGCCCGACTGGGAATCCTTGACCGGACGTGCCTGACCGGGAATCGCCGACCAGGAGTGCCCGACCGAGAATCCCCGACCGGAGGTGCCTGACTGGGAGTGCCACTATATATTTGACACCTTCCCTTCCCAAGGGAACCTGGCACGTGATTTT
This sequence comes from Boesenbergia rotunda, assembly GCA_024364735.1. Lineage (NCBI taxonomy): Eukaryota > Viridiplantae > Streptophyta > Magnoliopsida > Zingiberales > Zingiberaceae > Boesenbergia > Boesenbergia rotunda. Next base: position 91,892 of record JAGFNQ010002291.1, read on the forward strand.
ACCCCCGCCCGACTGAACCTTCCCGACCAGAGACGCCCGACCGGTCCCATCACAAATAACCTCGAACTCTGAGCCCCCAAGCTAAGCTAACACCTAACGTGTCTGACTGTCTTTGCCTGACCGAGTCTTAACCCGACCGGGCTTTCAATCGACTCATAAAATCTACCCGACCGAATCAATATTTATGATGATTAAATTATTGATGATGTCGTATTGCCACGTTGAGAGTCATCGTATTTCTTTGATTTACTTGATAAGTGGGATGTAAGATCGGATCATCCATTTGGAAATTAATCAGGTCGCAAGAACATCATATTTGGTTAAAAAAAACTTGATAAACTCGAGTTATTTGTTAAAATAGTTTGATGGTCATAAGAGAAATTCACTAAAAAAAACTCATTTAGGGATAACTTTTGTGAAGAAAATATTTTATCATAAATTTATGATAAAGTTTGTAACAAAAACTTAAATTGTTATAAATTAGCAATGAATTTTACAATGAAATAATTTTATTGTAAATTAACAGTAAAATATTTTTCATTGTTATTTGGCGACGAACTTCAATATTCATCACAAATTCTACGACGAATATTTAGTTCATCGAAATTTTTGCGACGAAAATGTTTTTCGATGTCAAATTTCTGACGAATTCAATATTTGTCATGGATTTTACAATAAATATTGAATTCGTTATAAATATTTGTGACGTATACATATATTTGTCCCAACTTCCTAAGATACTTTTTCTAACATTAAACATATTTATTTTTCTATAAGATCCCGACCTAGCATACATGTAGATCGGTCGACTTGCATGGCGCCTCACGAGGATAGGTCATTAAAAGGAGACTCCGACAACCCGGCGTGGCAAGGTGTGGAACGTTGAGATGGCCACGGGCTCAAGCCTCGCTCGGGCCGCATCGCCTGATCGGATGGTTAACCGGGTAGAGTCTGAATTAGTCTCATCGAGAAACACTTGGCCTAATGTCAGCTGGTCAGCATCTGGTCGACACTCGGTCGGCACCCTGTGTGGTAATCCTGTTTTCCGAAGGATAAGTCGGTCGCGCTAGGTCTGAGCACCCTACGACTCAGCATGACACAAATGCTCCGATCAATATGTTATTAGCGGCATAGCTAGGTTTCCCTCGAAGTAGCCGATCGACGCACCCTTTTGGTGTGTCCCGACCCGGGAGTTGTCGCTATCTAAGGCAGTACCTATCCCCTGACACCATACTAATAAAGGTGGTACAAGAGTCGGCGTAGGTCGACTCAGGTCTGGCACCACTTGGGTCCGAATCACGGATATTCCGCTGATACAGTACATTCCTGACAAGCTCTGACAACTCGTACCACGGCGTCCCCTGCATATCTCAGGATGGGGTGGTGTCAGTCGGCGAGTTGACAGCGACCCTTGATCATGTCCTCACATGAGACAAAATATGGCAGAACTAGGACAGAGACTATCGGCTCCCTCGACTATATAAGGATCTCCTCCCTTCACCCCACAGGTATGCGTAATACATTTTAGCTACAGTTTTTCTCCAGTTTTCATCTTCTCCACCAGACACTGACTTGATTGTCGGAGGGTCTTGCCGGAGAATTCTCCAGGTGGGTTGCTGACGGTCATCTTTTTTTGCAGGAAGAGCGCCAACATGAGCAGTTCTCGGTGTCACCTCGCTCTTGGGAGTCCACCTCGCTCTTCGACAGGATCACTATAATTTATAGGAATTATTAATATTTATTAAATTTTGTGATTCTGTGACGAATTCATAAATTTGTAGTAGATTTAACGACGAATCCATGGATTTGTCACAGAATGAAAATTTAAATAAATAAATAAATATGTCTGAAACTAATTGATGGATCTAGAGAGCTCGGAATCATATAAAATCAGTTCCTATATGTTCGTATAAATTTCCTGATTATTTCTATGCCTTTAAACTTAAATTTGAACTAATTTTCGGAGATGAATCCTAAGATTCGTCGTCAAGTTCGATGATGAATCTGAAGATTTGTTGGCGATTTTGACAAATTTGAATTTATGATTTGGTGACGAAATATATTTTCATTGTAAAATTTGGGATGAAAATTGGATTAGTCGCTAAATTTGAGACAAAAATAAAAATTCATCACAAAATTTGCTTTTGTCAATTTTATGATGAATTTTATTTTTATTGTAAAATTATAATAAATTTGGTGATAAAAATAAAATTCGTCTAAAAATTGACTTTGAATATGTATATATTTGTCACAGAGTTTTGAGATGACTTTTCTGTGCTGAAAATTTTTTAGTCCCAGATTTCGTCAAAAATGTTGAATTTTTTAATGAAAATTTTAATAGCATTAGGGGCACGATGAGGATGGATTGAATATTTAATCAAGAAAAGTTTAATGGAATGTTAAATGAAAGTAATCTTATTTTTTCATCATTAAAAAAAGTGTTATATATATATTTTTAAAAAAAAAGTATTTCATTTTTTTTTAATTTCTAGAATACCCTTGTTATCATACAGTCGATTAATCGACTTTATCATCCTCTAATTCTTGTTCCAACATCCACGGTTGATGTTGGTTGCCACCAACATCCACGGTTGATTTGAACTTTAATTTAATTAATTGTATTTATTATATTAATATTTCTCTTTTATTGACACACAATATAACATTGATTTCCACTATCTACTTATTCATCTTTATTTTTATATTTAAAATTTATTTTCTTACTTTTTATTCTATTTTATATAAAATATGATTATTAACTACGTTCAAAAAATAAAATATTATTAATGTATGCATATTATAATATCCATCCATATTAATTTATAATATCATTTAAGTATTATAACAGCCACGTATTAAACTTAACAACTATTGAATGCTATTATACACTTACCTTCGGAATCCTTTGGATAAAATTTAGGAACCTTAATTATGATGAAAAAAATAGATTGGAAATTATCATTGAAGCAAGATTTTTATTAACAGTAACAAACTAACAATTGAATTTATTATAGTTTTAAGATTTAAACTAACAATAAAAACAAAAGATAATACTTTTGCAAAACATCAGAATCTTAGATGGGATTTTTTTAAAAATGTTTACAATATTTTAAATATTAAATTTGTACAAAAAAAAAACTTTTGTATGAATTGCCTTTGTTTCTCAAGATTTCGTCAGATTTTTCCACATTTGTCTGTCTTGTTGATCATGACTTCATCGTCAACCTCCATGTCGATCGCGATCGCGACCTAACAGAGATCGGTTCCACAAAGAATCCAACAGTTTTCTGCAAATCTTTAGCCGGAGATTCAAGAACAGCTAACTGTTCTTTGTTCATGAGAAGAAGACTGAGGCATCGAACTGGAAGCTCTGCTCCAGGTCCAGGTCCAGCTCGTCGAGCAGGAAATCCATGTCGACGAGCGACGAATCGCTCGCCGAATTCGCTCTGCCGATGATGTCCGTCAGATCGGAGTCCGAAGCGTCGAGGCTATTGACCGGGTACGGCGACGCCAGGAAGTCCGGCGACCAGTCGCCCATTAAGGAGGAGATCTCCGCCGGAGCTTCTTCTAAGTCCAGGGCTTCGGTTTTAACTCTAAGCTCCGATTGGAAGCTCAACTGCATCCGGTTTGGGCACTGCTTCGGCTCTTTGCGCGCCGGCGTCGGAGCTGAACCTTTAGCCGGCTTTTTCCGACACGAGTGCGTGCCCAGGTAAGTGACGTCGAACAGCAGCGGGTCGTCGTCCGACCGCTGCACCTGCTTCGCCGCCGGGCAACCCTGCGTGTTCTGGTAGGTGCATCTGTAGTAGGCTCTGCAAGAGGAGGAGAGGAGATCAATCACGGTGAAGGAGATGAACACTCTGTTTTCTACCGGCGGTGGAGTCGATGGCCGACCTTGGGTGTTTGGAGCCGAGGATGTCTTTCTGGCCGTACTTTCTCCAGCTATGGCCGTCGTCGACCGGGCCTTCGACTCCTCCGGCGGCGGAGGGGGTGAGCCTCACTTGCGTCGTCCACTTATGGAGCGTCTTCCTGCGAAGATCGGATCCAAAGGTCAGTTCGTCGGCGTTCGCAGATCGGTCGGAAGAAAGCGAAGCGAAGTTTGCACCTTTTCTTCATCATCTCCTTGCGGTCCTGGTCCGAGTGCTCTGGGGCGGAGCTCTCGCTGCGGGGACTGGCGCCGTCGGACGGCGGAGACCCGGGGGCGCTCGATTGAGCGATCAAGATCGATTTTTGAATGGCGGAGAGGATCTCGGCCAAGGTCGAGCGCCTGCAGGACTCCGGCGGCGAGCTGGCGCGCGAGAGATGGGCCTCCAGCTGCTGCGCGAGGTCCAGCGCCCGGGCCAGCTCTGCCATTAGAGCGCCGCCGTTCGCCATCGCCGCAGGCCTTCTTTTGGTTGCTGGCGAATCCAAGCGGAAGGAGGAGGTTTTATAAAGCGGGAAGATTAGCGCGTTGCGAGTGTTCATTGGTGGAGAATTCTGCACGGGAAGAAGAGTGATGGGTGGAATCTTGACCTGTTCTTGGTGGTTGGAAGATCCAAATTTTTAAAGAAAAAAAAACAATTATTTAGATCGAGAAGTACGCTGCCGAGAAAAAAATGGATGTTGCTGGGAATTGACAGGGAAATTTCACGCTCGGTTTGCGCGTCTAAAGAGAACAAACGTGGAAATCTATCAATCAGTTTAAATCAATGATAGGGACTAAGAATCCACCAATAGTTGAAATTACATCAAATGTAAAGGACCTTTATGTTAAATACTTATTAATATAAATGAGCAAGAGGAATTATTATTATTATTATTATTATTATTATTATTATTATTATTATTATTACAGTGCAATGGTTAGACACTCAAAGTGATTAATTAGACATTTAAGGTTCGAATCTCTGTTGAGATTTTCTCCTATGGGATGATAAACTTAGGAATGTTGACTGGTTGGATGAGTTTTCGTGAGTGTTTTCAGATTTATCCTTATAGTTAATAAAAAAATTTCGTGAAATTAAATTAGTATTAGTCAATTTCAAAAATTATATATATATATATAGAGAGAGATATTATTTTTAACAAAAGTGTTCTCATCCCATTGGTCTCTCCTTAAAATGAGACAACTACTTTCAAGTATATTGTTCAATATTATTATCTCCTAATACACATATTAAATCCTAATCTAGTCGATTAGTTGTATGAACAGGATAATGTTTGTGTTAGAAGCACAATATTAAACTCAAAGTTTTAATATATAACTAAGGTTAAAGATAGGTGGTTGAGATCTAACAAATTTATCTCAAATATGTAAGAGTATATTACTTGATAGATAGTGAAGTCCTAATTGGAAACTATGCCTGCACTAACTAAGTCCTAGTGAAGCTCGACAACTGAAGCTCGACAACTGAAGTCCTGGTTGAGAACAAAGTACTGATTAAGTCCCAGTAGAGTTAGACAACTAAAGTCCTGATTGAAAATCAGATAGGAGCTAAGTCTTGGTTGGGAACCAAGCAAGAAAGTCCTAGTTGGGAACTAAATAGATTAAATCCAAGTGAAGTCAACTGAGAGCTGAAGGCTTGGCAAACAAGTCCAAGTGAAATCAGCTGGGAGCTGAGGCTTGACAACTCACTCAAGATGGGTCAGCTGAGAGTTAGACATCTAGCCATGAAAGTGTGAATAACTTAAAACTTTCTATCTAATGCGCGTCGATTACATACGCTTTTTAGGCATTGATTAATATGCATTCACTTATATTCCTTGATTATAATTTATGTTATCGCACTCTATTTTATCATTTTATTAACATGATTACTCGTTTTGTTCGGAGATCTGCTTTTGGCTTGTTTTCATTGCTAGGATGTAATTTGAGCTAAACATAAACCACATGTTGAAACTACTGGTGCAGTTTATATTAATGATCAAACTCAGGTTTTAATGTATGACAAATGGTTAAAGTTATATGTTGTGTATTTCTAACTTTTTACCAAGTGTACACGATTGAAAGTTTAGACTTGACACAAGCTAAACCAGGTAGGTTGATACCCGGTAGAAGTCTAGTTGGGTCTGCGAGGCTGACAATAGTTGAAACTCAGTAAGTTGATGCCTGGTATGAAGTCCAACTGGGTTTGTGGGACTTGATAGCTGGTTGAAGTCCAATGGGGCATCTGGTAGGAAAGACCTGGTGGGTTAAAGAAGCCAAGTGAAACTGCAAATGGTAAGTAAGTTAAGTCACTAGAGGAGAGATTTGGTGAGGATGATCCCGATGGGACTGTAGGTGCAACCCAGCTTAGAGTCATTAAGGAAATCTAAGATGAGGCCTTGACTAGATCCTGGTCTTAGAAAGATATGATCTAATTAAGAATTATGTTTTATAATTATGCTAACTTTGTTTTGCATGGTATATTGTATTCTTGGACTAATACTTTTTATAGGGTTAAAATGCAAAATTAAAGCTCGGATGATAGTATTCGAGGTGCCTTAGGTGAGACCTAAGGCGCCTCAGCTTACACTTGAGGCATCCTAGATGGCAAAGGGCACCTCTGCAAAGATAAGGTTAAAGATTAGATTTTCGGCTTGGGAGGTGTCTTTGTTGGGATTTGAGGTGCCTTCACTTCGAACTGAGGCGCTTTAGATGGTGATGAAGTCGCCTTCAACTAGATAAAGGCCGACGACGCTCTCATATTTGATCAGATTTCAGATTGAGGGCATCGTAGGTTAGATTGAGGGTGCCCTCAATGTCCTTTATAAGGAGGTTTTGCGCCAGCTACAAGACACAACTTTGCTATGAGCTATTACGATCATTCTGCGACTTCGTCTTTGTGCTGCAACCCTACTATTGTGCGAGTGTACAGCCGACCGTTGCCGGAAGATCGACACCAACACGCGAACGCATCCGGATATCTACAATAGTGTTGGTAACGATTTAGTTATTCCTATACTCATTTCATATATTTGCTTAAGGACAGTGTAGAGTGTTATACTACTGTTCATTTGTATTCGACTACTCTACTAAGAGTTTACTAGTAGAGAGATTAGTGGATTACCCGTCGGAAAGGTCCAACGGACCTGGGTCTTGGTGTAGGAGTTGTCACAGACTCCGAACCAAGTAAAAACTCTTATATTTTTTTTTGTGTGTTTTTTGTTCGTTTATTCCTCTACACACTCTATTTCAAAACAAAAAAAAAAACTCACATAATTCACCCTCCTCGCCCCCCCCCCCCCCCAACGTGGATTGGTCCTACAGAAGCAACTTTGGAGGGCAAAGATCAACAAAATAGGATTGTGCTAGCCTTGGCACGACTCATGTCCAGCTAACACGACTATGTCTCATTGAGACACGGTCGTGTCTCCTAGAGCCATCCACCAGAATTTTTAGAGAGTCACATGGCATAGTCATGCCTTGAGGCACGACTGTGTCCCTCTTCCCATACTTACTCATTGCTATTCAATCTTTTCCAAACATACACACGATCGTATCTCACTTTCTAGAGAGACACATAGCTTGGTCATGCCTAAGAGGCACGACCGTGCCACTTTCAGTTGTGGCTTACAAGCTACGGTCGTGCCTTCAGGAACGCTCGTGTGGCGATAAGGTGTGACCTTATAAAAGGGGCAAGAAACCCTTCTCCACCCCTCTCTTTAGGGAAGGGTTCTTCCCTCTAGGGAAAATTCTAGAGCCACCATCTTCATCGATCTTGACGATCCATCCACCTCCAGAGCAAAGAAACATACCAAAGACACCGACAATTTCCTCGATAAGCATTAATTCTTCTCCTCCATTCTTAGATTTGGGTTGTATGAATGCTTTCTTTTGTGTCTTTGGGTTGTTCTTCCTTATGGAGTAGATTCATATGGATGTGAAGGATTAGTCGTCATGTAGAGAAAGTGTTTTAGATCATATGACTGGAGGACCCTTAGTGACAAAGGGTATCTCTTCAACCGAACATCTAGAGTATCGCCTTGAAATGGATCGGAGGCTAATTCTCTACAAGGTATTATCTAATTAGGACTTAATATGTTTTCCCTAATTCTATGTTAGGAAGTGACCTATGTAATGTAGACTATATGATCGAGGAGCCCATTAATAAAGGATCTCCTTTTAACCAGACTTTTTACGTTACTTCTTCTACTTAATAACATTGAATGCCAACGTGACAAACACTTTAGTGTGATTGTCGTGAGGTAGTACTGGTATTTTAATTAGAATTCCTACAAAAGTGTAAGCATGGAGGTAAAGAGATGAACAATGCATAGGGACATTAACTAGCATTATAGTAAAACTAAAATCCTAGAATCATCTCTCATATCCAACTTCTCCCTGAGATCACTTGCCTTCTCTTTGCTCACTTGCTCATACTCTCTCACTTCCTTGCTCTCTCTCTCTCTCTCTCTCTCACTTGCTCTCTTGCGTCGTGACTTCAACCAATCTCCAATAGTCTAGATAAGTTGCTTTGCAAAGTCGATTAGTACTTAACCAATAACCCTTATGGATCGATATTTTTATTACTTGACGACTTACCGTGCACTTGCGGTTAGACAACATTATCATACTCATTACGCATGACCTTGTAGGGAAGCAAAGTTTGACGATTATAGGTGATTGGATGATGATAACTCTTGACGAGCAAAGTTGAAGGGTATGGGTGACAATAGCTGGTCGGGGCGATCAAAACATACGAGCAATATGAGCAACTTCCAGGAGACCGGTAGGATCCAGAAATCCTAGAAAATCTGGTCAAGATCAGATTTGACCCCTCTCTAGGCAACCAGAGGGCCTCAGGTCATACGCTGACCAGAGAACATGGATAATGTTATCTACCGAATAGACATTGCAACCATGTCAACAACCTTTAGGCGGCCAGGGAATCTCAAGTTGACTAGAGCTTGCCACGTTAGCAACGGAAGAGGGTTATATAAAGAGTCTCGAGGTAGAACTTTGAAATCACCATTCAATCAACGACAATTTACCAAAGGGCGTACCTAAGAATTGAAAATTACCAATTCGCATAGCATGGTTTCATTTTTATCAAAGGGTTCACTCATTTTAGTGATCTTCCTCTTATACCCCTCCGGCCAACAAATACCGAATCTCTTTCTCAGTTAAAATTCTAAGACATCTGAACCAGCAGCTTTTTTTGACTTTTCAATTTAAAATAATATATTTTGCGAGTCAGCTACAAAAGCATAAGGCAAACCCTATCACAACACATAATTTCAGGCTCACGTTGGGCTTGAAATCAGATGATTTCAGACCCAGCGTGGGCCTGAAATCTTTTGATTTCAGGCCTAACATGATTAATTGGAACTTGATTAGTACTAATTGGTATGACTCGTTTGGTATCATTTTCTTTACTAAAAATGTTAAAATTATTAAACAAAACAAATACCCAAATTACTCTTTCTTCGAAAACAAAAAAAAGCATTAGCAAAAAAAAATACAGATTAGCAAAAAAAAAAAAGAAAAAAGGCATTAGCAAAATTAAAAAAAATGCATAAACAAAAAAAAGAACGCATTAGCAAAAAAAATGCATTAGCAAACAAGCTGGACCTGAAATCAAAAATTTCAGGCCCACGCTAGGCCTGAAATCAAAAATTTCAGGCCCAACGTGGGCCTGAAATTAGATGATTCAGGCCCGACGTGGACTCAATTTTTTTTCGATTTTAAAAATATATTAATATATAAAAAACCTATCAAAACACATAATTTCAGATTAAAACTGTTAAAATACTGAATGTTTAGGGGGGCTAAAAGGCAAAACTTTCGAATTTAAGGGCATGATTAGGATTTCGAAAAGTTGAAGGGGGTTTTCTGCAAAAAAGGCCACCCCTTATAAAGTATTCTTTTCCCCCATTTCCGCGTGACCTAGCTGCAGCAAATCTCATCGATCCCTCCTCTCCTCTTCGCCTCCCGTCGCAGCCAAGCGATCTCAGCGCATCGGCTTCTTCTCCGCCTTCTTCTTCTTCCCTCTTCTGTTCGTCGCGCCGCTAGCCTACGGCGTCGCCCCCGCTCCGGCTGGTTGACGGGGTTTCACGGACCTACGCCGGGCTTCTTCTCGGGCGAGCAGATCGTGGGTTCCGATCTCGATCGGTCGGTTTTCTCTCGAGGGAGCGTCGGTCACGCCACTGTCGGAAAACACGAGAAGGTGAGTTGTGCGCCTTTAACCTAGTTTTAATCTCTAGGTTCCATTCTCTCAATGGATTATGATTCGAATGGGTTCTGAGATCGATTCTTGAAATCTAGGGCATATTAGTTCTTCTTCTCTGTGGGTTGAGCAGTGGAGTAAAAAGGGCGCTGAGGGATTGGATTCCGGCGATCTCACACTCGGTGTGTTTTTCCCAGGTAAGGTGCGTTCATTCGGTATAGATCTTGATTCTTCTATTGAGCTCCTTTCCCGGTTTTGAGAATGTTTGTTTCGGGGAGTTGTAGTTTTAGGCATCGATCTGAGGATTTGGACTTTGCTGTAATGTTTCCGAAGCTGAATTCATGTTTAGGGTTTCCGATTATAGATCTGTACTTGTTCTTGAGGGGATTTAGGATTGTTAGTCTGTGAGCTTGGATCTATTCAATTTCTTCTCTGTTCTTGAGGTTTCTGATCCGAGTATGGGTCTGTTGGTTGTAATGCTGCTGATCTGGGTTGTTTGATTAGGTCATGGGGTTCGGATTTAAGTTGGATCTTGGTTGCTTGAGATTAAAACCTAAGTCGGTTGAAGTTGCTTATTTTCTGGTTCGAATCATATTTCTGTTCAGGCCTGGATTATGGAAGTTGGTAGTTCTCTATTCAGTTCGATGTTGGGATTAATTGAGGGATTAATGTGGATTAATTATTCTCACGTAATCCTAATTATTTGGATGGTGTGTTGGTTAGGAAGTTAGGGTTTGATTGGGATTAATTTAATTGTAATTAGCCCTAATTAATCAAATGGGTGTTTAATTAGGATTAATTGATTAGAATTAATCCTAATTAAATTAGAGATTATATTTGGCTAAGTGATTGTGTATTTGATGCAAGATATTGAGTGTCGCGGCTATCTTCGTCGCGGCTATTATTTTTGGACGGGGGGTTCTCGTCGCCTGGACTTCTTCATATCAAGGCGGGTACCTCTTTTTATGCATAGTTAGTCATAGTTAGCAGTAGGGATATCTGATATCTGTATCTCTGTGCTCTTGCTTCGGTAGTTGTATCCGTTAGCTTTACTGCTTACTGTTTCTGTATGGATTGATGATGCACAGTTTACCTTATACCTTACGCTAGGATTTAGGTATTGGTGCATACCGGTTATCTGGATTACTGCATATCATGTAGATGACAGCAAGGATAGATAGTGGATGATGCATAGGATAGTGACATGCATCATTGTTGCACGTAGCATAGGGGACGACCATTGACTCCCTGGAGGTTGAGATGGGCCGTCGTACTTGATGCTCGTGTAGGGGCATATGTAGGCGACCTTTGACTCCCCTAGTGGTTGAGATGGGCCGTCAGACCTGCCACATGACCTGTCGTGTAGCCCCGTTGGCGGACCCGGCGCTGCAACAGGTCCCCTACCTATCCGATGATAGCGAGGGACGTTTAGAGCGTTACTCCACCCGATGGTGGGGTACATTTATGGTCTCCGACCCTACCCATTCGGTCTCGCGTGTACCGCCTTATAGACTGTCTGTTTGTGCAGGGAAGACCAGGTCAGAGCCCTACCCACTCGGTTCGCGTGCTTCCGCGACCTATACCAACTAGCGTCAGGGGTGACCCATGTTGCATCATGAGCATGCTCTGCATCTCTGCACTTGGTTGTGTTTGCTGCACTTGGTTGACATGCATCCTACTGGGTTTGGATCGACGCAGGTAGGTATGTAGTTCATTTACTGCTTATGGTTCAGTTCTGCATTTCTTTTTACTGCAGTTATCTTCAGTATTGTGATAGATAGATGGACGGTGATTTACTGCTAGTATTTCTTCCTGTGCATATTAGACTGTATTCGCTGAGTTCTTAGGACTCACCCCGTTAGCTCTGTTTTTTTTTCTCTTTTTAGGATGATCGTCTGGATTGCCCAGCAGCCTGTCCCAGTTCACGTGTCTCCGAGACGATTTTCGCAGGGTTTCTGTGTTTTGGTTGTGGTACATGTTGGTACCCTTTCCTTTTATACGTTTGGTTTTCTTTTCACTTCCGCTGTCATATGTTGTACACTGTTGTGACTTCCATTTTACGGCAGTATAGTTGTACTTTTGTGTGCCATGGAGGTCCCGATTTTGTTTTGGTTTTGTCGTAAGTCGTACCGGTACGCAGCTTTATCGTCGTTTCCATTTTGCTCATTATACGATCGCTTGTTGCAGCCCTATAGGCTGCGGTACAAGCCGACTGAGATAGTCGGGGTGGTCTGGTTTTGGATTGTCTGCCGGCACGAGGGAGTAGCTGTCCGGTCGGTATCGGACGAGCGGCTCCTCGGGGCGTGACAAAAACGCAGGGTCTGAAATCACGCTAGGATGGCTTAAAAACATCGCCTAAGGAGGGCCTGAACACAATCTTAGATAAATGTAAGTAAATTAAATAAAAATATCAATAGTTCTAGTTAGAGTTGAGCTAGGAGATGATATTTTGGCGTCCAAACTTCTAATGATTATAAATTATGTTGCAATAGGAGATTTTTAGGTCTATCAGTAGGTTTTTACCAAAACCCACTGATGGACCTAGAATATTTGGATTTCTCAAAATCCAATAACAATAGTTAGAGTTTAGTTAGGAGATGGTATTTTTGGTGTCCAAATTTCTAATGATTATAAATTATGTTGCAATAGGAGATTTCTAGGTTTATTAATGGATTTTCACCAAAACTCACTGATGGACCTAGAATATTTGGATTTCTCAAAATCCAATATTAATAGTTAGAGTTGAGCTAGGAGATGGTATTTTTGGTGTCCAAACTTCTAATGATTATAAATTATGTTGCAATAGGAGATTTTTAAGTCTATCAATGGGTTTTCACCAAAACCCACTGATAGACCTAGGATATTTGAATTTCTCAAAATCCAATATCAATAGTTAGAGTTGAGCTAGGAGATGGTATTTTTGGTGTCCAAACTTCTAATGATTATAAATTATGTTGCAATAGAAGATTTTTAAGTCTATCAGTGAGTTTTCACCAAAACCCACTGATAGACCTAGGATATTTGGATTTCTCAAAATCCAATATCAATAGTTAGAGTTGAGCTAGGAGATGGTGTTTTTGGTGTCCAAACTTCTAATAATTATAAATTATGTCTAATTACTCAAATAAGAAAGACGAAAATAATAACTCTTACAAAAAGGAATAAATAAAATGAGACAATAATAGAAAAAAAATCATGTTTCCATCTTCAACTCATTATCACCACAAATCACAAAAAATAAATAAATAAATAAATAATACATATACAAAATGATAAAACTCAATATAATCCTTAGAAAATGAAGATCGTAACGAGATCAAACCAGCCATTATCACTTATTAAAATCTAAATAAGTCATTTTAGACACAAAACAAAAGAAAAAATAAATCATATTTTTTATCACCTAAATCAAAATAGTTGTAAATGATAGAATAGAAACAAAAGGGATATCAAAAAATGTATTTCTGTAAATACATATAAATAAAAGTAAAACTTAATGTCTATCAAGGAAGCGAAATGACAAAGATATATAACTCACTATTGCTAAAAAATAATAAAATTCTCTATTTCGATCGGAGACAATATGGATGAATCCCTCAACATTTGAACTTAATTAAGTAAGGAGCATAGTAGCACCAACTGAATCAACATGACAGCGTTAGATGTAATTTCTCTTTTCCAATATCAATGAGCGAGAGAAGTACAAAGAGGGGGAGTTAGTCAAGGGAAGAGGGGGAACTTGAAAAAAGACTAATATTTTTTATTTTGCATTACAAGGATAAAAAAATTCTAATTCATGCTCTTATTAATCAGAAGAGAAAACGCCACTAACAAAAAATAAATGTAACGAGAGAAGGCTAGGGTTGAAAGATATTGAAGAGAAATACATTAGATTTTATAAAATAGCATACATAATAAAAATTAATTTTAAAATATTAAAAAGAGAACCCCTTATGACTCTATCCATTGGAACCATAATAAGATTTTTATAAAATATATAGTTTTGACTAAAAAATAAGATACATAAATTTTTTATCAAGACCATATTCTTTTTCATTCTCTTAAAATATATAATAAAAATATATTTAATATATCAAAAATAATGGGCCCCAATAAAAATTGAGGCCCTAGGCATAGGTCTTAATGGCCTATGCCTAAAGACGACCCTGTTGATAAGTTCATGTTTTAAAAATTATAATTTTGTAATAATTATGAAATCGTAACTACTACAATATTATAGTAACCATTGTTTTATAGTTGGTAATATAATTTGAATTTGTTATGTTAATATAATTGGCTGACTAATTTAAAATTTAATATGTATAATAAAAGATAATAATAATTGATAGTATATTTGAGGATAACTATATCTTTTTAAAACATGTCATTGGAATGAAACCTCTTCTAATAAAAAAAATTAAAATATAGACCATCCAGATGATTAATAAAGAAAAAGATGCTAAATGGATCATTTTTCCCCTTAATAAAAAAAATTATTGAACTTAAAAAAAGTTATTTATCTATTTTATTATCTTTAAAATTCAAATTAAAATATTTATCAATCTATTATTATTTATTATTTTAAATTTTATAAATAATTAAAATTTTATAAGTATTTAAATTAAAAATATATATTTTACATAAATTAATAAATACATTTATAAATTATTTATGAACTGAATTGGCTCTTTAGTAGTGTTTAAACTTATTGATATTATATATTATTTTGATTATTAAATGATTCACTTACAAATTTAGGGTAAAATTAAAAATAAATAGTCTAAAAATGAAAAGGTTAGTACTATAAGATAATGTACCATTTATTTATTTATTTTAAGTAAAATGATACTGAGGGGGAAAATTGCTCTAGTTTATAAGGAAGATAAAATATTAAATAATTGAGAATTTTGGAAGAAATTTTTGTTCGCATCAATGAAAATGACACATATATGGCCATACATGCCTAATTAATCATTCAATAACGTCTAATTCTAGTTAATGGATAAATTAATGGTAAAAGATGAGTTAGGACAAGATTATTTAATCATAAATAATGTTTTTTTAAAATGAAAATGATGTGGTTGAGTATGAGATCCGTTAGAAAAGTCAGTTCAAGACAAGAAAATAAATGGGAAAAGGATTGAAAAAAAATAAATAAAATATTAATTGAGAAAAATCAAAAGGTAAATCATTCTCTTTTCCAAAAAAAAACAAAATCTCAAAAAAAAAATCTCAATCAAATATTTTATTCTAAAAATATTCTTATTTTCAATGATATTGTAGCAGTTAGTAGACTATATTATTGTTACAACTATAGATATGAACAAGAAAAACAACTACAATTGATAATGATCATGATTTCCATTGAATGGGTCATTCACTTAGAAGTACTTTATAATTAATTTTTTAAAATCTTCGAGATTCATTTTCCTTTAATCTATTTTTATAAATTAATTTTTCATTTTTCATAATTGTATAAAATATAAATAACCCCACATACATACATTCTTTCATTTAAAATATATATTAATTAATAAATTTGTGGATCCATTTGAATGCTTGAGTCACATCATTTTTTTCAAAAAAAAATATTAAATAAATGAAAACGAAAAACGCGTTTAGTAATTTATCATTAAATAAAAATAGTATACATTATTGACTATTGACTATTTACTTTGACTTTCATGAGATTACGTGGCTAGCAAACAAACTCAAGGCATGAAGTATAAAGAAAGGCCATTTGACTGGATAATGAGCTGATATTTTTAATTTTAAAATATGGCTCGAATAATTATAATTTACTATAAAATATAGAAATAGTAAATATATGATAAAATATTAGAAATTTAAAATATATTAAATAGAATATACTCATTTTAGCACGAGGGATGTTGTCATTTGCCAGCGTATGCAATTAAACAAGTAGAGAGATCATTTTTAAAATTATATTTCTATTTAATATATTTAAATATATTAAATGGAATATATTTACTACTTCATTTTGTAAATAAAATATTTTAAGGTTTTAAAATTTTATTTTTTAAGCTAAAAATAGATATACAATTTTTTACTTTTAAAAAATTAATTCATTTATTATAAAAAGTATTTAAAAGTCAAATAAATGATAATTAATTTCTTGCTCAACTTAATTTTCAAGCATGACCCGTCCTGCACGTTGAACCCGATCCGTTACCATCACACCAATCATTTATTAATTTTGACCATTTCAAACTCTTAATTCTTAATTTATTAGCTTTTTAAAATTAAATGTATTTTAAAAATATTTTTAAAGATGAAATACTAGTTGAACGTTAGATTTTATATTAGAAATATCCTTGATAAAAGGATGATACCGAGCCGCGTAGGTAATTTTCCGTAATATAAAAATACGTATAAGTTTTATATTTATCAGAATATGTACTTATTTTCTATCATATACTCCTACTTTAGCTATCATACCGTTGGTTCTTTAGTAGTCGATTTCAAAAGATTTGAAGATTTCAAAAATTCATATCCCTATAAAATTTAAGCATAGTTGAAAATATAAGAAGTATAATAAACTTAGTTTGAAGTGTTTATAAAGTGTTTAACTTAATCATCAAATTTTAGATAAAAACTCATTCATACACTTATAGTGCCTAGAATTTTAAAATTTTGATTTGGTCCGAATGAGAAAAGATTTAGGAATAGTTTGATAACGCTGATGAGTGAGTATGACATGTTTTAATACTCTAATAAATTTGTTTTAAATTGTCAAATTGTGAAATTTTTAAAAAATTGGGAATAAGGGTGTTCGAGTGCTTAGGGGTGCCTTCATTATTGAGTATTGATCCTGTCACGAAGCGGAGTGGAAGCTCCAAGGGTGGGATGATTCTCCGAGGGAAACGAGCTACCGAGGCAGCGTTGCCCTGGCTCGGTCCTGGTTCCTGCCTGCAAGACAATGACCGTTAGCAAATTCGCTGGAGAGTTTCCCCGGTCAGGCACTCCGACGGTCAAGTCAATATCCGCAGGAAATATAGTGGAACTTAATGGAAATGCCGTAGTAGGGAGAGCTCGCGCGCATACCTGCGGAATGAGGAGCGGAGAGCTTATATAGCCGGGGGAGCTGACAACCCTTGTCCGTGTCGACGAGACAAGGGTGCAGTACCTGTCAGCTCGTATGAGAGCACTTGGGAGTACCGCGGCGTGACGCGGGGTGCTCGAGTAGTACGATCGTACTAAATGGGCGGACTGACCGCGAGGTGTGTCAGGAATAGGTAAGGTGTGTAGTACCCCGACATCAAGGCTGTGCCCTGGATATAATGACATAGGAGGCGTAGAGACGAGATAGTCCGTAACCCGAGCTCTGACCTGCGGGTCCGAGTGTCGAGGACCGGGTCGGGTAATGGCCAGGGAGCGTGGACCGCCACGCGTCCGCTTAGGAGAGTTGAGGCGCAGGATACGCCCTGAGTCGAGGGTTTGTTGGGTTATGCCCGGCTGACTCTGCTGAATATTCGATTTGTGTGGTGCTGGGGGAGCGTGGGTTGCCACACGTCCGACTGGCTTGCCCGGCCCAGATCTAGATCAGGGCGGGGGTCAAGGTGACCGAGCCAGGGGGAGCTTGGGGCCGACCTGACTGACCCTGCTCCTAACTGGCTGGATAGCACCCCGGGGAGCTTCCTGGCTCAGGGGCCCCCCGAGTGAGGTCTTAGTGGGTCCATCTGCTAGGCCTTCATGACTCCAGGTTGGCTGACTGAGTGGGCCGTACTACCCGTAGGCAAGGCCGGGATCATGAGCATCCCCCTCGAGTCTAGTCGAAGGAGGCGACGAGTCCGACTGACTGGACTATCATCTGAAGCGAGTCTGGCGCACCAGGACAACTCGACCTCTTCTTGTGGCCCTGAACGGGCCATCGGTGGGTAGGCATCCTGGTCGGCCAGGTATGTCACATCCCCTATCCCTTCGACTTCTGCTACCCGGGATGTCCGAGCAGATTTAAATCGTGCGCATTAATTACCGCGTTTAATTGCTTCAGATGTGGCTGAGAGGAGCTCGTACTCCTCGGGTGTAACGGTCATCGCGACCCGGTTGGGTGCTTCCATCATACGCCTCCGATCAGGCTGTTGGGTCCCTCCTTCTAGTGCCAAATTTGATCCTGTCGCGAAGCGGAGTGGAAGCTCCAAGGGTGGGATGGTTCCCCGAGGGAATGAGCTGCCGAGGTGGCGTCGCCCTGGCTTGGTCCTGGCTCCTGCCTGCAAGACAATGGTCATTACCAAACTCGCCGGGGAGTTTCCCCGGTCAAGCACTCCGACGGTCAAGTCAGTATCCGCAGGAAATATAGTGGAGCTTAATGGAAATGTCGTAGTAGGGAGAGCTCGCGCGCATACCTGCGGAATGAGGAGCGGATGGCTTATATAGCCGGGGGAGCTGACAACCCTTATCCGTGTCGACGAGACAAGGGTGCAGTACCTGTCAACTCATATGAGAGCACTTGGGAGTAGCGCGGTGTGGTGCGGGGTGCTCGAGTAGTACGATGGTACTGAATGGGCGGACTGACCGCGAGGTGTGTCAGGAATAGGAAAGGTGTGTAGTACCCCGACATGGCGAAGGGATGCTGGGCACCTAGCGAAGGGCTGCTGGGTATCGAAGACCTGGCAAAGGGCTGCTAGGCATTGAAGACCTGGCGAATAGCTGCTAGGCACCTGGCGAAGGGCTGCTGGGCAAAAGTCCAACCGGAGGAACCGGTTGGCAAAAGGTAAACTCTCCTGAGAGGAGTAGGTGAGGACGCGTTCCTCGTCGAGGGAACAGTAGGCGTCGGTTCGACCTAGGGTTCCATTTTGGGAGACTCGAAGTCAGAACCAAGACAGCTACGGCTGTAAAAACTAACTAATATTCTTGCCTTGTTTGTGTTGATACTAACCTTGAATGTAGGGACTGAAGGAGTGTGTTTCTGTAGCTCAAAGCGCCCCAAAGGAGAGGGGCATGCAGCTGGGCTAGGCGCCCGGGAGGTCCCGGGTGCCCAAGGTCAAAGCCAAACAAGCAGTTAAGCAAGAAGCGCTTCGAATCAACACTAGGCTAGGCGCCCGGGAGGACCTGGGCGCCCAAGGTCACAAAGCCAAAGATGAGTCGAAGCAAAATCAGCCACGAAGCCAGCGACTCAGTCAACCTGGGCGCCCGAGAGGACCCGGGCGCCCCAATCAGCTCCAGAGCCGATTCGAAGGGGATAAGCGCTGACCAAGCTTTGGATAGAGGTTCTCGGATCCGAAGGCACGTGTCAGGAGCCCCCGACGTCCCAGGCGCCCCTAGGGGCACTATAAAAGGGGCTCGACCCCAAGACTTCAGAACAATAATTTTTGAACGCCTCTAAGCTTCTTGTTCAAGCACGTTGCTCCGGCAAACTCTGATCTTGACATTTCAACGCCGACGACGACCCTCTGCTCCGAAGGACGATCCATACCGGGCGTCCGTAACAAAAACTATATTCGTTTATTTACTGCACTACAATTGTATCAAATTCTGTAAATCTCTGCATTATTATAGAATTGCCCGTAGTAAACGGTCAAGGACCGTGAGCCTTGGAGTAGGAGCCGACCGTGACTCCGAACCAAGTAAAAAAATACCTGTGTCCCTCGTGTTTTGTTTTTTATTCCGCTGCGTATTTTCTCTTAATGTCTTATCCGAAAAAAGATTTTCACAATATTCACCCCTCTATCGTGTTTCTCGATCCAACAAGTGGTATCAGAGCGGGGTAGCTCAAATTTGGTGCAACCACCAATTTGGGAATTTTTCGCATCTTTACGAAATTTTTTATTTTTTTTCGATCGAACTTTTATTGTTAATCGAGGTCGGTGCAACACCACTCGATAATTATATATATATATATTCTTCCAGCACTGCTAATCTAAGACCAAGTATTGGGACAGTTTTTTTGTTTTATTTCTCAGAATTTCTAAAATGGTCATGCAAGAGGGTTTTAGTACAGCCAGGCAACCACTCTTCAGTGGGGAGGATTTCTCCTACTGGAAGAGTCGGATGGAAGTCCACTTGAAAACTCAGATGGACATATGGATAATCATCCAATCTGGTTTGGAAATCCCGAAAAATGCTGAAGGAGTACCACAACCTTACACCGAATGGGGCGCCTCACTAAAAAGGAAGATCGAGGCGGATGCTAAAGCGACCCAGACACTTCAATGCGGTCTAACCAAAGAAGAGCTGAACCGGGTGGGACCATTCAATAGTGCAAAAGAACTTTGGGGTAAGTTAATTGAACTGCACGAAGAAACCTCCGACACCCGAATCAGCAAGAGGGACCTACTGCTAAACAAACTCTACACTATCAAAATGAACGACGGCGAGTCAGCAGCCCAGCTCCATGCCAAAATCCAAGAGTTGATGAACGGTCTACACTCAATCGGTCACAAGGTAGAGAACCGTGACCTGATCAGGTATACCCTTAACGCTTTCCCGAAAAATACTTTGTGGGCATCTATGGTAGATGCGTACAAAGTTTCAAGGGATCTTTCTAAAATTAAATTAGATGAGTTATTTTCTGAACTTGAATTACATGAGCAGACTAACTGCACCCTGGCCGAGAAATGCATTGATTTTGTTGTAGGCAAAACTGAAAAGATGACCAAGAAGAAGCCTCAACCTGCACCCGAGTCTGACTCAGACTCAGACTCAGAAGACAGCGAAGGAGACCGACCCAAGCTGGTTCGGCTAGCCCGGGACTACTACAAGGAGCTGAAAAATCAGACCAACAGATGGAAAGCCAGCCGAAGAAAGGAAGAGCCAGCTGAACCTTCAAATGAAAAGACCAAATACGAATGCAAAAAGAAGGGTCACTACAAGACGAAATGCCCCAATATGAAGGAGACGAAGAAGACAAGAAGGAAGAAGACCCTTCAAGCAACATGGGACGAGTCTTCCTCCGAAGAAGAAGAAGAGTCCCCATAATCGAACTTGCTTGCCCTGACTGCTTCAGAAGAAATCGAGACCGAATCAGAATCGGAGCCGGACGACGGAAAGCTCACATTTTCAGAGGACGGCAAAATCACCGTAAGTGGATTTTCTAGAGTTTAATTATCAGAGTTAATTGCTTATCTATCTCGCGACTTGGCGAAAGCCACTATCCGAGTCGAATCCCTCCGACAGGAAGTAAAACTCCTGAAAGAGGGAGCTGATTCTAGATTCTTAATTGAGAAGGATCAAGAAGGAACCTCTACTCAAGTTGAAAAACTTGAAAAGGAGAACTCCTTATTGAAAACTCAAGTCAAGGACCTTAGAGCAGCTTTGGAACGTTTCACTTCGGGTTCCAAGGGTCTTGACATGATCCTTGGAAAATAGAAGTCCGTTCTAAATCGATCCGTATTAGGGTATCGAACCAAGGCTAGACAAAGGTCATATTATGCTGTACTAAATCAGTATAGACCTAAAATTCAGGCATGGGTACCCAAACTGTGCCTTAACAACCAAGTTGGACCAAATCAGTATTGGATCCCCAAGGACAAGATTCATATCTTGCCTAATCATTACCGTGGCTTTAGTCCAGGGGGAGCTAACTTAAAAACCATTTTTATAGTTAAATAAATTTCTTTTCTTGTTTTAAATTGCATGATTGCTTGCCTATTTATTTTCTGTAATTTACTATGCTTAGCCCTAGGACTGGTTAGACTAAGGACTAAACCAATTAACTGAAATTTGAACAACATAGTATTGGGTGGCGGTGAGATGATAGTATGTTAGGGAAGCCTTTTCTAATAAGGTCAAGTATACACTACTTGGTCTCTTTAGACTGGTGAAACTAGCCGAAGCTACCGATCCAAGACCCAAGCTAGTTAGACCAGAATTTCTCAAAAAGTAACCTTGAAAATGAAATTTCACTAAAAGGCTTTGTCAAGGAAAGGGTTGATGATCCAATAAGGCTACGACCAAAGAAGACCTTATGCCTCGCCAAGACCTGGAAGCTAATTTTTGAAATTCAAATTCAGTTTACTCTTTGTCAAATTCGAATCTAACATAAATTTTCAGTTAATCTTAGATTCAGATATTCTTTTTTCAAAATAAATTCAAAACTAATTGTTTTCAAAATTAATTTAGCTCTTCAAAATTAATCATGGTCTTTCTAAATAAATCTCTTAAACCTATCTCACAAAAACTCATAAGGTTAACGTGATTGATAACTCTAGATTGGGTGAGACAGACTAGGTTGTGAAAATCAATTTAAGCTATCCTTAATTCTAATTGGATCCAAATCAACAAAACTCTTTATGTGCAGGAACATAAAGATTTGGACCAATGGATATTGGATAGCGGATGCTCCAGACACATGACTGGGGATAAATTGAAATTCACCATCTCAAGTTCAAGAACCTAGGCTCAGTAGCATTTGGCAACAATGCTACACTCAAGGTTATTGGGTCAGGTAACATTGAACTCAAATCTGATTTTGTCATTAAAAAGGTTCTTTTGGTTGAAAATTTTTAGTTTAACTTGCTCAGTATAAGTCAATTGTGTGATACTAGTTATGTAGTTACCTTTACCAACTCTAACTGTCTGATTAGAAACTTGCAAAACTAAGAAATCATGTTTAAGGGAACTAGAAAAAATAATGTTTACACTATAAACTTACCCTTAGTACCCAAATGCTTCTTAACTTAGTTAGAAGAATCAAACCTCTGGCATAGGAGATTAGGTCACACTAATCTAAGATTAATTTCAAAAATCACCCAACTTGGTCTAATTAATGGAATACCAAAAATTAAGAACCATGAAAACTTGATATGTGAATCATGCAACCAAGGTAAACAAACCAGGTCTAACCACAAACGAATTCAATCAAATCTAACTCAAACCACACTTGAGCTCCTGTACCTTGACCTATTTGATTCACATGGAGCCAAGTCACTAAGCGAAAACCGGTACTGCTTAGTAATTATAGATGATTACTCTAGGTTTACCTGGGTTAGGTTCCTAAAGACCAAAGATGAAACCCTAAACCTATTTAGTGATTTTTGTAAGTTAATTGAAAATCAAAATGATACCAAAATCAAAAGACTTATGAGTGATCACGGGGGAGAGTTTGAGAATCAACGGTTCAAGGAATTTTATAGAATAAACGGGTATATACACGAATTTTCGTGTCCTAGAACCCCCCAGTAAAATGGGATAGTCGAACGGAAAAATAAAACCCTACAGGAAGCCGCTAGGACTACAGAAGCAATTAGTACGGCTTGCTATATCCAAAATAGGGTCCTAATTAACAAACGACATAATAAAACTCCTTATAAATTATACTACCATAGACTTCTAAACCTACATTACCTAAGGGTCTTTGGATGCAAAGTCCATGTTCTAAACACCAAGGACTATCTAGGTAAATTCTAATCTAAGTCAACCCCATGGGTCTTCTTAGGATATTTAACAACTAGTAGGGCCTATAGGGTTTACAACAAACAAACTAACAGAATTGAAGAAACAACAAATCTAATATTTGATGAAGAAATTAAGGCAAAATATGATAATCCAGATCTAAATTCATCAAATATTGATCACTAAGATAATGAGCTAAGTGTTGAACCACTAATTGAACCCCTAAATGAACTAACTATTGAATCAACTATTGAGTCAATTGAACTAACCCAAGTAGTTAAACCAAACCGACCAGCCGGACCTGAGGCTGAACCAAGTTCTAGAAGAACTAAGAAACCCAGACTCAGTCACCCAACTGATCAAATTGTGGGTGATCCGACTTTAGGAGTTAGAACTAGGTCTTCCTATAGAAATCTTAGTCAGATTGCACTGATTTCAAAAATTGAACCTAAGACTATAGAGGAAGTCTTGCCTGATCCAGAATTATCCCAATTTGAGAGGAACTAAGTCAGGGAACTAGTACCTAAACCTGAGGGCAAATCCATCATTGACACTAAGTGGATTTTTAGGAATAAGCTAAATGATCAAGGACAAATAGTTAGAAATAAAGTCCGCTTAATAGCCAAAGGGTTCAGTCAAGTCGAAGGGTTAGACTATGACGAAACCTATGCCCCAATAGCTAGACTTGAGTCCATTAGGATATTGTTAGCCTTTGCATTCCATAAAGGATTTAAACTCTACCAAATGGATGTAAAGTCAGCTTTTCCAAATGGGTTTATTAAGGAAGAAGTCCATGTAGGACAACCCCCTGGTTTTGAGGGCTTAAAAAAACCTGACCATGTTTACAAACTCAATAAAGCACTATATGGACTAAAACAAGCACTTAGGGCATGGTATGAACGCCTATCAACCTGCCTCATCTCTAAGGAATTTAAATAAGGACAAATTGACTCAACTCTGTTTATTAAGACCTTAGAAAAAGAAATCTTTATTGCCCAAATCTACGTTGATGATATAATTTTTGGATCCACCAACTCAAATTTCTTAAAAGAATTTGTTAAAATAATGGAAAATGAATTCGAAATGAGCTTAGTTGGTGAGCTCAACTTCTTTCTAGGGTTACAAATTAAGCAAACTAGGGATGGAAATTATGTCCATCAATCCAAATATGCTAAGGAGTTAATAAAGAAATTCAAAATGGACAACTCCAAAAGCATAAGTACTCCTATGGCCACAAATGTAAAAATAGATAGTGACCCTGATGGTAAAGTGGTATACCTTAAATTATATAGGAGTATGATTGGAAGTCTACTTTACCTTACAGCCAGCAGACCTGATATCCTTTTTACCGTAGGAATGTGTGCTAGATACCAAACCTGTGCTAAGGAAACACACTTAGCAGCCCTAAAAAGAATACTAAGATACATTAAGGGCACCCTAAATGTAGGGATATGGTATCCTAGGACCTCAACTTTTGACTTGTCAGGATACTCAGATTCTAACTATGTTGGTTGTAAACTAGATAGAAAAAGTACAAGTGGAAGCTGCCAAGTTTTAGGAAATAGTCTAGTAAGTTGGTGCAGCAGAAAGCAACAACACTGTGTAGCTCTATCCACAACTGAAGCTGAATATGTTGCTTTAGGAGAGTGTGTAGTACAACTCTTATGGATGATGCACACTCTTAAAGGCTTCCAGCTTAACTACACCCAAACTCATGTCTACATTGATAATATAAGCTCAATTAATTTAACTAAAAACCCAATTCAACACTCTAGAACTAAACATATAGAAGTCAAACACCACTTCGTAAGAGATCATGTAGCCAGGGGTGAGATAGTCCTTACGCATGTAGACTCAAAATCTAACCTAGCTGATATATTCACCAAAGCCCTACCTGAGTCCGAGTTCAGCTCACTAAGAAGGCAGTTAGGGTTATGCTTGGTAGAATATGACTACTCTAATTTTGTTTTTCAAAAACTGTTTTATTTGCTACAAAATCAATTTTTTATTTAAAATGATTTTTCTGACTTAGTTTTTTTTATAAAATTATCCCCATCAAAAACTAGGGTTTTTTCATAAAATAGGCATAGCCTAGGCCCTAACTCTAGAACTGCATGCACCTATAGATCTAGAAGTCAGCATCTCACAAGCACCTTAGGGTACTTTTGTTTGATCACCTAGAATGGGTTGAGATGCTTAGGTCTTTGCCTTGATTCAATATGCTTTAAGTCAGTGCATCTCACAAGCACCTTCAAAAACTGTTTTATTTGCTACAAAATCAATTTTTTATTTAAAATGATTTTTCCGACTTAGTTTTTTTATAAAATTACCCCCTTCAAAAACTAGGGCTTTTTCATAAAATGGGCATAGCCTAGACCCTAACCCTAGAACTGCATGCACCTATAGATCTAGAAGCCAGCATCTCACAAGCACCTTAGGGTACTTTTGTTTGATCACCTAGAATGGGTTGAGATGTTTAGGTCTTTGCCTTGATTCAATATGCTTTAAGTCAGTGCATCTGCAGTAATTGGGGCACTAAATACCAACTAAACAGTAATCAGGTTAAGTGTTAAGCTTAGAAAATCTAACTTGATCAGATCACTTAACTTGACTAACCCTAGCGAAAGCTACTATTTATAACAGTCAGTAAGTAGTAAATTGGGTTAGACAGGACCCGAAAGCTGAAATTCAAATTGATTTGGTCCAGTTTAAATTTAGAATTGGTTCAGTACATCATTACTCAATTTCAATATTTTTTGGCTATATTTTTTGATATATGGCAAAGGGAGAGAGATTGGAGAGAAGAGAAAAGGCTCAAAAAATTTCAAAAAAAAAAATTCCTCCAAAATTAAATCCTTTTCCAAAAACGTGTCTCCTGTTTTTTTTTAAATGTAAAGTTCTTTAAATACTTAAGTTCATGTTGAAAATTAATGTTTTGTTTCAAAAATTAATCTAAGCATTTATTCTGGAAAATTTTCTGAAAGTTTTCTAAGTCATAAATTCAAAAAATGTTTGGAAAACATTTTCTAAGTACTTGAAAAATGCTTTCTAAGTATTTAAGTACTTAAACTATTAGCAAAATTTTCTAAGTACTTAAATTGCCTTCTTAAACTGGTAGTAAAATTTTCTAAGTACTTAAACTACTTTCTTAAACTGTTAAAAATTCTCTAAGTACTTATACTTTCAAAATTACTTACTTTCAAAAATTTATTCCAAGTACTTATTTTAAATCTTTTGGTTGGTCGAAAAATTTCTAAGTGTAAAATTCAAATTCCCCTAAAAATTTTCCAACTCAAAATATTTTGAAAATGGTTTCAAACCTAAAAACATTTTCTTGAAAAGTTTCTAAGTGTTGAAAACTTGAAAAACGCATCACTTTAAGACTTAGAAATTTTTTCCCCACGAACTTTTGAAAACCCTAGGGGGAGATTTCTTCCAGGGGAGGAAATCAAAACTGGTACTTTACCTGATTTTTGTTTAACTTAACTTTTTGAACCGGGTTGCCATAAATCAAAAAGGGGGAGATTGTTGGTGCAGGCAGCACCTAAGTCAAACCTGAGTTTTGATAATGGCAAAGGGTTCAAGAGTTAAGATGCTATTTTAGTCTAATGTGTTCACTAAGTGTGCAGAAAGAAGTCCTGGCGCAGGGTTGCTGGGCACCTAGCGAAGGGCTGCTAGGCATCGAAACCCTAAGACCTGGCGAACGGCTGCTGGGCACCTGGCGAAGGGCTGCTAGGCATCGAAGACCTGAGAAAGGGCTGCTAGGCACCTGGCGAAGGGCTGCTAGGCATTGAAGACCTGGCGAAGGGATGCTAGGCACCTGGCGAAGGGCTGCTGGGCAAAAGTCCAACCGGAGGAGCGGGTTGGCAAAAGGTAAACTCTCCTGAGAGGAGTAGGTGAGGACGTGTTCCCCGTCGAGGGAACAGTAGGCGTCAGTTCGACCTAGGGTTCCATTTTGGGAGACCCGAAGTCAGAACCAAGGCAGCTACGGCTGTAAAAACTAACTAATATTCTTGCCTTGTTTGTGTTGGTACTAACCTTGAATGCAGGGACCGAAGGAGTGTGTTTCTGCAGCTCAGAGCGTCCCAAAGGAGAGGGGTATGCAGCTGGGCTAGGCGCCCGGGAGGTCCCGGGCGCCCAAGGTCAAAGCCAAACAAGCAGTTAAGCAAGAAGCGCTTCGAATCAACACTAGGCTAGGCGCCCAGGAGGACCCGGGCGCCCAAGGTCAAAGCCAAAGATGAGTCGAAGCAAAATCAGCCACGAAGCCAGCGGACCCAGTCAACCTGGGCGCCCGAGAGGACCCGGGCGCCCCAGTCAGCTCCAGAGCCGATTCGAAGGGGATAAGCGCTGACCAAGCTTCGGATAGAGGTTCTTGGATCCGAAGGCACGTGTCAGGCGACCCCAGGAGCACTATAAAAGGGGCTCGACCCCACGGCTTCAGAACAACAATTTTCGAACGCCTCTAAGCTTCTTGTTCAAGCGCGCTGCTCCGGCAAACTCCGATCTCGACATTTCAATGCCGACGATGACCCTCTGCTCCGAAGGATGATCCACACCGGGCGTCGGTAACAAAAACTGTATTTGTTTGTTTACTGCACTACAATTGTATCAAATTCTGTAAATCTCTGCGTTATTATAGAATTGCCTGTAGTAAACTGTTAAGGACCGTGGGCCTTGGAGTAGGAGCCGACCGCGACTCCGAACCAAGTAAAAAATACCTGTGTCCCTCGTGTTTTGTTTTTTATTCCGCTACGTATTTTCTCTTAAAGTCTTATCCGAAAAACAGTTTTCTCGATATTGACCCCCCTCTATCGTGTTTCTAGATCTAATAGGGACGAGATAGTCCATAACCCGAGCGTCGACCGGCAGGTCCGAGTGTCAAGGACCAGGTTGGGTAATGGCTAGGGAGCGTGGGCCGCCACGCGTCCGCCTGGGAGAGTTGAGGCGCAGGATACCTGAGTCGAGGGTTTGTTGGGTTATGTCCAACTGACTCTGCTGAATATCCGATTCGTGTGGTGTTGGGGGAGCGTGGGTCGCCACGCGTCTGACTGGCTTGCCCGACCCCGATCTGGATCGGGGCGGGGGTCAAGGTGACCGAGCCAGGAGGAGATTGGGGCAGACTTGTCCGACCCTGCTCCTAACTGGCTGGATAGCACCCCGGGGAGCTTCCTGGCTAAGGGACCCCCCGAGTGAGGTCTTAGTGGGTCCATCTGCTAGACCTTCATGGTGCCAGGCTGGTTGACTGAGCGGGCCGTACTACCCGTAGGCAAGGCTGGGATCAGGCACCCCAATGCACACGGGCGCTCGAGAGCCTTTGAGTCAGGTCGATGCTGACTAGTCTCTTGCTGATCGTTTTTGGGTGATTTTGGACCTTCCAGAGTAGGGTTCACTCGAATCCTCCTCCGGTCTTCTCCTCGAGTGTGCTTCCCCTCGGCTTATCGTCCCTCGGAAGTAGCGCACGTCCTTCTAGCTCCACCGCGCGTACACTTCCGTATATCTCCACGTCCCTTGAATGCACCGAGTTGTCAACTTCCTTCCCGTGCCATCCTTCTCGATCGTTACGTCTTCCGCTCAACTTCCTGGGCTCCAAGCTCCTAGGCACTTAGACACAGGGATTAAAATACCACATGACCTAACTTGACTCGATTGACCACATCAAAACTAACCTAGGGTACTTACAATCTTTCACCTTTTGATGTGCATCAACCTGAGTTAAGTTACGATAAACGAATATAAAAAAAATAAGAATAAATATATGACAATGTAAGCACAAAAAATATGTGAAATGTAAGCCTACCCCTTAACTTAATCTTAGATCACATCAAAAACTTAAACATGTTAAGGAAAATATTAACACTCACAAAAAAATATAAAAAATTAATCCAACATCCAAAATGTTTGAAATTTTTCAAGAAAATTTTTAACTCAATAATTAGTTTATAGAAAATTCAATTTTTTAAATTTTGATCAAAAATTAATTTTTAAAATGTAAAGATTAATTTTGTAAAAGTAATTTTTAAAAAATTTATTTTTATTCAAAAATTAATCAAATTTTTATTGAAGTTAGAATTTTAATTGATTTTGAATTCAATGTTGATAATTCAGAGTAATAATTTTAAATTGAGATTTCAAAATCAAATAAATTTGAACTTTTTTTCAAGGTTTAGAAGATAATTTACATATCCTAAAAAATCAGATTCGATGAAATTAATGTTTTAAGTATTTTTAAAATTTAAAAATATATTTTTGAACAAAAAATCATAATAAATTCGTTTATCTATAAAAAAATTCTGAAAAAATTTCTATAGATAAAACAAAGCATACTCTATAAAAAAAATTAAATTAATTTTTCTGCAAATAGTTATCTTAAAAAGATTTTAACATAATTACAACTAAAGAATGTTAAATAATATCTAACAATTCAATACTGATTTTGGGATCCAATATAAATTTTTGTCAACATGATTAACCAAAAATCTTGATGGAATATAAGTCTTAGGAATTTTTAAAATTTGACCCTTGTGATATTTAAAATACCAATTAAGTTTTCTAAAATATTTAATTTTTGAATTTTGAAGACAATTTGAGCATGCATGGTTGTTTTTCAATTTTTCGATTTGAACATTCAAATTATCATTTTTAAATTTTAACTTATCAAACATTTCTAAAGCAGAAGCTAATTTCTTCTTCAAATCTATATTTTTTATTTTAATTTACACAAGAATTTTGTCATTTTCTTAATTCTAAAATATAATTGATCAGGAGGTAGAAGACATATCTCACTTACCATATTCCTTTTGAAGTCAGAAGCTTCCCCTTCATCGATGCTTCTTTCTGAAGTCTCTTTCCCTTCACCGAGGCTCATCTCGGACGAGCTTTCACTGTCTTCTGATAGGTACTCGGCTGTTAGTGATAGTCTAATAACCTCCACAGTGTCAGACTCTTCTGAAGATGAGTTGGTATCTATTGAGGAGTCGGATTGTACTTCCTTTTATTCTTTATGGAGTTCCAGCATTTTATGTCAGAGGTCTTTAGCGAAATTGTATATTCTGATTCATTCGATTTCCTTGACTAGTAGTACACTTAGAAGATGAAACTCGGCCTTACCGTTTGCCTTAAATTCATCGTGTTACTTTTCGTTCCAGAGATGTTCTTCGAGTTCATTTCCGTTCTTATCTCTAGGTACTTTAAAACCAAATTTCATTGTTAGTAAAATACTAAAGTCTGTTTTGAAAAATACCTTCATTTTGCGTTTCCAAAACGCGAACTCCCCCTCAAACTTTACCGGATAGATGGCTGGTCCGACCATTTTGTTAATTGCTTCAGACAATGATTAGTCCTTCTGGAGCATCCTGGCTCTGATACCAATTTTAGGTGATCGTTGGTCGATAAGAGGGGGTGAATTACCCCTAAAAATTATAACTATCATTTGTTTCGCTAAATAAAGATGAGAGCTAGTTTAAACAAAACAAACATTAATAAAATTAAACAAAACAAAAAGAAAGAGACAACCAAAATTATTTGGTTTGCAACCTGGGAGGTTGCTAATCCAAGACAAAATAAAGTGTAAATCTCCTGAATAACTCCTTCGGGTGGAGAATCCACTTACACGATAAAAAGCTCAGAAAAACAGAAAAGATTACAAAGAATTCGTTTGCAGTAGATTGATGCTTTGAAACTGAGCTCTGGGGGCCTATTTATAGCCTCGAAAAATTTTATCCGAATATTGACGTGGCACAATATGTTGGTGCAGGAAGCACCATATCGAATCTTGTTTTGATATTGGCAAAGGATTCAAAGTTAAGTGTTATTTGTTGTCTAATATGCTCATTAAGTGTGCAGGAAACAAAGTCCTAGCGAAGGGCTGCTAGGCACCTGGCGAAGGAATGCCAGGACACAAAGCCCTAGAGAAGGACTGCTAGGCACCTGGCAAAGGAATGCTAGGATACAAAGCCCTAGCGAAGGACTGCTAGGCACCTGGCGAAGGAATGTCAGGATACAAAGCCCTAGCGAAGGACTGCTAGGCACCTGGCGAAGGAATGCCAGGATACAAAGCCCTAGCAAAGGACTGCTAGGCACCAGGCGAAGGATTGCTTGGAAACAAAGCCCTAGCGAAGGACAGCTAGGCACCAGGCGAAGGACAGCTTGGGACTGAAGACCTGGCGAAGGACAACTAGGCACCCGGCGAAGGACTATTGCGCAAAAGTCCAACCTAAGGAGCCGATTGGCATCAGGTACATTCTCCCGAGAGGAGTAGGTGAGGACACGTTCCCCGTCGAGGGAACAGTAGGCGTCGGTTATGTTGGTGCAGGAAGCACCAGATCGAACCTTGTTTTGATATTGGCAAAGGATTCAAAGTTAAGGGTTATTTGTTGTCTAACAATGCTGCTTGAGAGTACAGGAAACAAAGTCCTAGCGAAGGGCTACTAGGCACCTGACGATGGGCTGTCAGGAAACCAAGTCCTGGCGAAGGGCTGCTGGGCAAAAACCAAGTCCTGGCGAAGGGCTGCTGGGCAAAAACCAAGTCCTGGCGAAGGGCTGCTGGGCGAAACTCAAGACCTGGCGAAGGGCGGCTAGGTGAAAACCAAGTCCTGGCGAAGGGCTGCTAGGCGAAAACCAAGACCTGGCGAAGGGCTGCCGGGCAAAAGTCCAACTGGAGGATCCGGTTGGCACCAGGTAAATTCTCCCGAGAGGAGTAGGTGAGGACGCGTTCCCCTTGAGGGAACATTAGGCGTCGGTTCTGTAGGATCGATGCACGTGAGAGGGGGGGTGAATCACGTGCCTTTTTAAAAAAAAATTAAATCAGAGTGCTTTAAAAAGCGTGCACAGCGGAAATGAAAGAGACGAAAAACAAACACACAAACACGAACGATTTTTACTTCGTTCGGAGCCTTCGGCGACTCCTACTCGAAGGCCCAGGTCCCTCGGACCTTTCCGTTGGGCAATCTACTAAAACTCTCTATCGGTCAACCCCGATAGAGTAGGCGAGTACAAATGAATTGAAAGTGTGACAACCCCACACTTTCAAGTAATTAAGTGCAATAAAGTATTAAAAGAAATTCTTCTTTTTACCGACGTCCGGAGTAGGTCGACTCTTTCGGGGCAGCGGGACGTCGTCGGCTCGAAGTGTAGCGTTTCCGGAGCAAGGCGCGAGCGTAGAAGAACTTGAAAGCTTTGGAAGAAGTGTTGTTTTTGAACCTTGGTCGAGGGGCTCTATTTATAGCCCTGGGGGCGCCCGAAACGTCCGGGGCGCCCCTCTGCGTGGCTGCCGAT
This sequence comes from Boesenbergia rotunda, assembly GCA_024364735.1. Taxonomy (NCBI): domain Eukaryota; kingdom Viridiplantae; phylum Streptophyta; class Magnoliopsida; order Zingiberales; family Zingiberaceae; genus Boesenbergia; species Boesenbergia rotunda. Next base: position 124,642 of record JAGFNQ010002291.1, read on the forward strand.
CCGCAGCCCTCTCGGTCAAGCACTTGATCTCTTTATCTTCGGGATCACTTTTGACTGGGGCGCCCGACGCGCGCGGGGCGCCCGATTTGACCGGTCAAAGCCACATCTCCTTGGCTTCGCGAGGGTGAGCTTCGGCAGTTGGCAGTGAGGTGGCACAGGGGGCGCCCGAGACATGCGGGGCGCCCGACGCGCGCGGCTGTCGGGGCGTTTACCTCTCTGCTGACTTTGGGTTGACTCTGGGGCGCCCGACACATCCGGGGCGCCCTGCTCAGCTACGGCCTCACTCCTTTGAGGCTCTCTGAGCTGCAGAATCATAGTCCTTTGGTCCTGCATCCAGGGTTAGTCCAAAACAAGGCTAGCACAATTTTATATGGACTAAAATAAGATACAATTCTAAGTTAATTAGATCCTGTCTCCCAGACCAGGATCTAACCAGGACTCAACTTAGATCACCAAAATGGGTCTAAGTTGGACCGCGCCTAAAGTCCAAGATTGGACTCGTCCTCACTGGGTCGCTCCTCCAGTGACTTACCTTACTTACCCATTATGCAGCTCTGCTTGACTTCTTGACCCTACCAGGACTTCCTGCCAAGTCTCAACCAACTTGGTCTTCAGCCAGTTGTCAGGTCCCGCGGACCCAACTGGACTTTCCGCCAGGACTCAACCATCCTGGACTTCAACCTGGTGTCTGGTCCTAAGTCTTTCAACTCTGCACACTTGGTAAAGAGGTTAAACACACACAACCCTAACTTTAACCACTTTGTCATACATCAAAACCCGAGTTTGACCGTCAGTGCAAACTGCACCAACAATCTCCCCCTTTTTGATGTAATGACAACCTAGGTTAAAGTTAGAGAAAAACTAGCAGATACATGCAAGTAAATAAGCATGAAGGTACATGGTGCAAAATTAAGTAGCAAACAGAATTAAGTAGCACACAGAATTAAGTAGCAAACAGAATTAAGTAGCATACAGAATTTTCTAAGCTTTAACCCTACTCTCCCCCTTTGTCATTCATCAAAAAACATACTTATATTAAGTTACGGAGAGTCGGATTCAAAGTTAAGTGATAGGGAAAACTAGACTTAGGCAAAATAGATTAAGTAAGATAAATAGCCTAAGTGAAAAAAAAAGGAACTCCCCCTAAATCAATTAACTTAGCTTTCAAAACTAACAAATAGTTTTCAACAACATTATTTTTCAAATGAATTAGAAATATTTTCAAAGTTAAGCTTGACAATCTTTTTTAAAAGAAAATAGATAAAAATTTCCCAAATAATACATATTTTCAAAGCCAAAAGAAACTTTGCTACTGAGCTTTAACTTAGAAGAAGGAAGATATTCTAAGAATAAGCTTTATAAGTTTCAAGACCATTATTCAATTTTTAAAACTAATTTTTCAAGAATATGCCTTAGATTCTTTTGAAAATAGTTATATTTTAAAAGTAATATCATAGACTTAATCAAACTATTCTTAAAATTAATTTTCTAAGTTAGTTTGAACTCCCCCTTAACTTGACAAGCCCTTAGAATTCCTTGTCAATTTCAAGGTAAACATTCTATTATGTCCTAGGGATATCCAAACTACAAATAAAAATATTTCAAAAGAATCATTTTTGGAAGTAAATCAATCAAAATATTTTGATACTTTCTAGTATAAGAACAAGCTAATAGTGGATTTTAAAAAAACATAAGTGTTTTTATTTTAAAGTTAATTTGAAAATAGTTTATCAAAGAAAATTAGTAAAATTTGAAAAAGGAGATTTGCAAGACCCAAAAATACGGATTTTTCAATGCTAAAAAGGAATTGCAAGGAACTATTTATAAGCATAATCCTAATATTTTTCAAACAAAACAGTAAAAATAAGACATGTATGGCATCTCTTAAAATAGGTTTAGATATAGGGTATTTTTATTTTTAATCACATATTTTAATAAAATAGTTTAAAAGTATTTGAAGAGAGATTTTCAAGAGGATTGTTTAATTAGGTTTGGATTCATTAGATTTAAGTTTGGTTTAATTAAAGTTTAATTAGGTTAATTATATTTAAGTTTGGTTTAATTAAAGTTTTTAGTTAAGTTGGTTAAGGTTGGTTGGGTTGATAAATTTTAATTAAACATTAAAAATTAAGTTAAAGTTTTAAAATTTAATTATGATTTTAATTGAAGTAATATTTAAAGTTTAATTTTAATTACGATTAAGAATTAAAGTTTAATTTTAATTAGGATTAAGAATTAAAGTTTAATTTTAATTAGGATTCAATTTTGGTAAAATTAAATTAAGATTTAATTAAGAGTTAAAGTTTGATTTTAATTAAGATTAAGATTAAAGTTTAAATAATTAAGATTTTTAATTAAACTTAAGGTTAAGGTTTAATTAATTAAGAATTTTAATTAAGATTATGGTTAAAATTATTAAGAATTTCAATTAAGATTAAGGTAAAATTTTAATTACAAGCTTTAGTTATTTGGGGATTAAAGTTAGAGGTATTTAAATGAAGTTTTAATAAAGGGTTGAAGTTCAATTAGGTAAAATTTTAGGGGTTAAAATTTAATTTGGTCGAATTTTAAATAAATTAAAGTTAGTTAAGATTTAATTAAAGATTCAAGGTTAATTCATTGGAGTCTGAATAAAGATTGGAATTCTAATTAATTAAGGATTAAAGTTGATTAAGGATTAAAGTTTATTAAGGATTCAAGTTTAATTAATTAAGGATTAAAATTTGATTATGTAAAGAGTTAGATTTTTAATTATATAAAATTTAATTAACGTTAAATTTTAATTTAATTAAAGTTAATTTAAGTAAAGTTTGATTATGCAAATTTTAGTTAAAGTTAAAGTAGAATTTAATTAAGGTTAATTTTAATTAATATTGAAATTTAATTAGATGAATTTTTAATTAAGGATTTAATTAGGTGAAAAATTAAGATTTAGATTAAATTAAAATATGATTTAATTAAGAATTTTAAATTTTAATTTTAACATTTAAATAAGATTCAAATTTATAGATACCATTAAAATTTTAATTAATATTTAATTTGGTGAAAAGAAAGTAAAATTTTATCGGTTAAAATTTAATTAAGTAACGGTTAGGTTAAAATACCCAAGTTTCAAATTTTATTGTCTCTAATCATCTCACTCAGTCTAATATTGTCAATCAAAGGGATCCTATAGTTTGTGTGAGATGAGCTTGAATTTGATTTATAAAAGTTAGTCTGACTTTTTGTTAGATTCAGGTTTTACAAGAGGTAGTTTAAAAGTATACTTCGATAAATAGCTTCCAGGCAGGAGGCGAGGCACAAGGGCCTTCTTTGGCCGAAGCCTTATTGGAACAACAACCTCTTTCTAGGCAAAGCTGCTTAAGAAAGTTATACTTTTACCCTACCTGTTGAGACACCCTGGTCTAACTAGTCTAGGATGTGTCGAGATAGTTTCAGCTAGTTCTCCCCAAGAGTCTTTCTAGCGTACCGTTATCTCGACCCACCCTAATACTAAGTCGGTCAAGAGTCAGATTAACTTTTAAGACTAGTCCTAAGTGCCCAACTGGGCAAAAGCCGATTTTGAGGTGCCAACTAGTTTGGTGCCTCCCCCTGGATTATAGGTTGAGTGCTTTGGGCTGTTATAGTGGACTCTTAAATTTTCTTTTAATTTTGAATTAGTTAAATTTTTTAATTTGTCTTTATTAGGAATTTTTGTAATTCTTAAATTATTGTTGGGTTTTAATTTCGAATTACCCAAGTTTGTAATTTTCAGTTTTGAAGAATTGTTAATTAACTTGGGTTTATTTTCAAGTTTAATGGTTTTTGAATTTTCGATTACAATTGAACTATTAACTGAGTTAAAAACTTTATTGAGATAAACATTGATTTTATCGAGGGTT
>JAGFNQ010002292.1:0-55353 GCA_024364735.1 Boesenbergia rotunda
TTCCAAATCTCAAAATGCAAAGGACGAAAAGGTATGATGTTTAAGGTTTACTTCTCCATTTAGGCTTCGTATTGAGACTAATATGATGATTTTTGTGTTTCCTTTGCGATCTTCTATTTTGGGGGGGTCACTTTGGTATGCATACATGTGTTTGGTGTGTTAGGGCTGTGTCTAAACGATCTAGGGGTGAGGGGTCATCTCGACCAGGTCCCCAAGGCTCAGAAGAGTCTAGGTTTAGAAGTTTAGAATGCAAAAAGCGATTCGAGGAGAACGAATTTGTTCAACTACCCTGTCGATATCTCAATAAAGGATACTTCGAGGAAAAGGGGCCTCACATTATTAAGATGATTACCCATTTCGGCATAGAACAACTTGTCTATTGCCAACATGATGTTAATCTTGATCTGTGCAAAGAGTTCTTTGCAAATTTGACTTATCTTGACCTAGACAATAGAGTTTATGAGTCAAGGGTAGCGGGTGTCACCATTCCTTTCACACCCATGGTTTTAGCCAGTTTCCTAGAATGTCGGGCCTCGAACAATATCAATACCTACTTTCCAAACATTGTTGAACCACTTGAATTCCCAGGTGTCACTATTGATCAGATTCATGTCCACTACTTCAGGAGACATAGACATGAATCTGAACATACTTTTGACGCAAAACCCATGAGTCCATCCAGTTATGTGCTTTACAAGATTGTGGTAGAGTGTCTCCTACCCATCGTCACTAAGGGGAGGGCGAGGATTAGGTTGCCTCACTTAGTGATGATGTATGCGCTTGAGAGACGACTGGATATAGATGTGTCCTTGCATGTGTTTGCCTCCATCTGTCACCTGTCCCAGAGTGTGAACGGGAAGATTTATATGCCTTTTTGTCATATGTTAACTGAGTTCTTCCAACTGCATTTTGGCTTCGGGTCACTAGTGGTCAGGTTAGACACCTGTCCAAAGACTATGATCAGATTGGCACCCGCCAATTGTCTTTGGCAGGCATTAAGTCTAGACAAGGGGTATTCGTATGGAGGGAGCGCCAAGAAGCTGCTGATGCAGGTGAGGAGCCCGTTGAGCCTATCACACGAGCAGAGTTTACCCAACTCCAGGAGGATGTTCATACTATTCAGGAGGGCGTCCAGAGTCTTCAGCAGGACCAGGCAGCTACTCAGAGAGAGGTACATGGTCTGACAGAGTTTTGCCAGGGGTTTATGACCAGGCAGGATACCATGTACGAGATGCTGCAGCGATGGGATTTATCATATCAGGGTCCTCCTGCTCCACCTCCTCCTCCTCCAGATGGTGATGACCACATGTATTTCTGATCAGCTGATGCAGTTTTGGGTTATAGTGTTGAGAGTGTCTTGTGATGAGTACTTTATTATACCTCTCAAACACTCCTCACTTCGATGATTGTACTTCTCTAAATGACTTCTGGCCTGTTGGCCCATGGCACTGTCGTGATGTTTATTTGCTGACTGACTTTATGTATTATGCACCTTCTACGCTATCATATTCAGAGTGTGTCTTATTTTCATATATTTTTAAGATCTAATCTTTCGCCAAATCATGTTGGTTTCTTTTGTAATCATTATCTATATATTCATGATATGTTTGCAATTCTCAAATGATTGCTATCTAGTATGGGTTGGTTGAAAATCAAGAAAATGTCATGATTAGAAAAGATGATCATTACACCACAATGAGTTTTGTAAAAATCAATACATTTACTCAAAAAAGGGGAGTTGGGAATTATTTTGAATATCAACTAGAGGTGCTAGAGAATGACAAGTATAGGATCCCATCACTAGAACTCTAGATTGATACAAAGTTGGCCTTAATTGGAAATTTTTTAGTGTGTACCAAAAGTCAAGCATGGTTGATGTTTTATATGAACCAAAATTTTTCTAGGGTAGGGAATACCTTAACAACCGTGCTTGCAAAGTTTCACATTTTTCTAGATTTTTTGGATTTTTTTATTCATTTCTGAATTTCGACTATTCTGAAATCTGTCGTATCAGTCGACTGCCCAAAGGGCAGTCGACTGGTAGTGTAGGCAGAATAAGTTTTTTTGTGATTTCTGAAGGGGTTTTCAGAAATCTGGTTAAGTTTATTTTGGCACCTAGGGTTGGGTTGCTTGAGGCAATCTTTTGATGGTGTCAAAGGGGGAGAACTTGAGTGTTAAGTTAGGATTTGGTTGAAACTTAACTTAGGTTTGGTTGTAACTTTAACTCTAACATAGGATTAGCAATAAGGGCTGAAATTTGGGAGAAAGCATAAGTTAAGGGGGAGGTAGCCTCTTGTGTGTTATGCTTGAATTTCAATTCCATGTGCTATCATTATTGTTATATGTTTACCTAACTTAACGTATTGTCACACATCAAAAAGGGGGAGATTGTTGGGGCAATCGGCCCTGAGATGATCTGGAGGATCATGATATTTTGATGTATGGGCAATATGGTCAAGTTAGGATTTGTGTTATTCTCACATGTGTACATGAGTGTGCAGGTGTACAGGTACGCATGGACTTGGTTGACGTCTTCAGGTGAAGGATGGCATGGAGGTAAGCTGGAGGCTTACGTGCGCATCCGAGGCACCATTGATAGCAGAGATGATGAGCCGAGGGACGCAGACTTCGAGGCGTACGTGAAGGGTGGCATGGAGGTAAGATGGAGGCTTGCGTGCGCATCCGAGGGACGAGGGCCAAAGATGGAGAGGGTATGAAGGCAACAGTCAAGACTGCTGGTGAAGAGTCAACTAGGTTGAGAGTGGCTGAGTATGAGTGCATGTACTCAGGGGTTAAGCCGGGAGGGTTTGAGTGCGGAGAGAAACCCTAGGCATAGGTCTCGGACCAGTCGACTACCCTAGGGGTAGTCGACTGGTGCCAACTGGAACAGCTGGCCAGAATTTGAACGTTATGGTGTAACGGTCGAATCTGAGTGGGACCAGTTGACTGCCATTTGGGCAGTCGACTGGTAGCGGTTGTTTCAGATTCGAGACCTATTTAACGGGGCTCATTTCCTACCTTGTTTCTTGACGAAACTTGCTTGGATAGGGCAAGTTAGTAGTCTTATATACTCAGGAAGTGTCCTTGGTGTTGTGGCGAGGTTTCTCCACCCATAAGGAGCGACGAGTTCTAGCCGGAGGTTATCCGGGGAGTGATCCACCGACGGATTTTTGGATTAGTCACACGGCCGGGGTGGATACCAACTAAATACGGTTTGTTAGCATTGCATTTATTATTTTATTTCCTTTATATATTATGTCCGCTGCGCTAACATTTGTGTAGAGATCAAACGATCCGCGAAAGTGCATTCACCCCCCCTCTGCACGCCTATATCGATCTTTCACCATGTATAGAAAATACCTCCCGCACGCATGCAAGGTAAGAACAGAGTGAAATGTGAACAACCTCCACATAAAATGACTCAAGATATGCGTCACATCCTATGAAATCAATTTTCGGTACCTCAATAAATTTATCACAATTATTTTCTACAAAAGATGCATCAAGAAACTCATCACAAACAATGAAATCCATTTTGGGTACCTCTATCAGTCTTTCACAATCAACTTCAGCATAAGATATAGCAAGAGATTCATCACAATAAACAACATCAATTTTAGGCCCTTCTAAAAATTTTTCACAATCAGTTTCAGCATAATATATATCAAGAATATCATCGCAATGAATAAAATCAAGCTTGAGTGCCTCTATGGAATTTTCATAATTATTTCTCACAAAAGATGTATCAAGACATTCATCATAACAAACAACATCAATTTGGGGCACTTCTAAAAATTTTCCACAATCCATATCCACAAGAGATGTATCAAGAGATTTATCATAGCAAACAACATCAATTTCAGGCACCTCTAAAAATTTTTTACAATCAGCAATTATATGATATGTATCACAACATGCTTCACATTCAACAAATTCAATATTAGGTACCTGAATGAATTTCTCATACTCCATCTCTACATAAGATGCATCCAAATGTGTATCACAAACAATAAAATCAGTTTGAGGTGCCTCCAGTGATTTTTCCAAAGACGTAAGAGAAATATTTACCTGATCATGATGAAGAATACCTGGAGGTTATACAAGAATAGATGCATCCATAGCTTCCTCCTGGTCAAGTACAGGTTCCATCTCAGGCTCAAGTTCTGGTGGACACTCAACTGAAGCAGGTGATTCTTGGGTTCTTGCTTCCACCATGCAAGTCCCTACACTTCCATGCTGATCTTCTGAATCTTCTAATGTATCAATCAATGTTGGTGGTCCCTAGGGCTCAGTGCAATCCCCTACACCAATAGGATCATCTCCAATGCATGCTTCATCAACCATATCTGCAACAACCATATTAGAAAAGTTAGGATCATCAACAACTACATCACCACAAAATAAAAGTAAAGAATGATCCTGTAAAGTTTCAGAATTGAATTCAAAACTATCACAAGCTCTACAATCAATATCCTCCAATGCCTCTAAACCAGTAGAAATGGGTGATTCTTGCGACTCAGTGCAATCCCCTACACCTGTAGATTCATCTGATTGTCCTGATCATTGGGCGTTTATTTGATTCATTTGTTCAACCAATTGTCCAAGGCGTCTCTGAATATTTTCAAAAGCAGATTCAACAACTTGTTGTTCTTGAAAGGTAGCATAAGGTTGCTGAAAATCATGGTTAAGCGGTGAATTCTGAAAATCAAGTTGTTGGGGTTGATTATAAGGTTGAAATTGTGGTGTAAATTGCTGAAAAGTAGCCTGGGAACTTGGTTGGAATTCCTGAAAATTATGGTTCTGAGAACTCTGATCCTGGAATTGAAAACTCTGAAGTGGAGGCCGGAAATTCTGATCGTGTGGTGGAAAATTATGGTTGTAAGGCTGAAATTGCTGTGGAAATTGATATGGTTGCTGGTAATTCAAATTATCTTGGTACCCTTGCTGAATTCCTTGAAAAGGTGATTGATCTTATTGATAGGGTTGCTGAAATTGGGGCTGGAATTGTTGAACTTGTGGCTAAAAAAACTGATTTGTTTGCTGGAAATTCGAATAGGGCTGTTGGAAATCTTGATTTGGCTGCTGAAATTGCTGGAAAGGCTGAAAGTCTGAATAGGGCTGCTGATATTGGTTGAGAGGCTGACATTGTGGCTGCCCTTGCTGAAATTGATAGTTTGGTTGCTGAAAATTTGAATGGAATTGCTGAAAAGATTGGTCATGCTGCTGAAAATGTTGACATGGCTGTTGGTAAGTAGATGAATCATTGTGTAGCGACCCGCCTTCTCTACCTTAGACGGACCGTTACTTGTCTACTTCTTGACTCTAATGCACGACTAAAAATGCGGAACTTTCTTTTCTTTGTATTTAAATCTATCTAAGAATAATATTCTAACTTTAATAGTCATGCATTTAAACTCATCACACAAGGTTCTATAATATTGCTAAAAACATTATGGAATATGAATGCAATTTTTCTAAGCATATTTAAAGCAATGAAAACTTAATTCAAAAGGAGACTAACCACATCTTGGCACATGCATCAAATAACTCCTAGGCATTTCTACCTATCCAAACTCCACTTGTCAGATTCTATAACATTTCTAGAACTTCATAGAATGTAAATCTTACCTTTCTACCGAATTTATAAGCATTTTAAGCACAATTAGGACTTAGTCCAAAAGGGAATAATAAGCTCAAGAATAAGTCCAAAATTCAATGTATTAACATGCTAAACTACTCATGTCCTTGCTCATCTAGTGCATTCACAAAAATGTGCATACTAATTGAAATGACATGGAATCTTCATTCTACAAAATTGAGCATGTAAAACTATCCAAAGCATAAATATTTAATAAACTCCCTAACACGATAACTTGGAAATTGGAAATCTTAAACATTGCATTTCAAATAAGCTAAACTGTCTCGTCCCAAGGACCTCTCCAAGGTCAGCCACCACACACACGTTACTCAGCACCGCCCCGTCGCCTTCCTTCAGAATTTTTTGCCTTTACCTTTATCTGCAGCAAGAGGAAATGCAACTAATAAGCAATAAGCTTAGCAAGTACTATCTAGCTCACAAAATCTCGAAAGGTGCAAGCATGCTTTTTAAACAATGTAAAATCACATGAGATACTTTTATGCTTAAAAGAAACACTAAAACATGTATAACTCAAAACATGCATACTCAAGCATTCATAAATCTTAACTCACTTTTACTTGGCTTAACTTGAAACTTTAGCAATTCTTTAACTTTAAATCTTTCTTTAACTTTTAGAAAATTTCCTTAAACTTTAGAAAAACTTTGCTAAAGCATATACTTGAAAATAATAACTCACTTGGATCCACTTAAGACGTAAGTACCATCTTATGCGCGTTCCCTAAAAGGTTGGGGTAGCGAGCCACCAATCCTAATAGAGCAGACCTTGGTCTACCAGGGCCAAGACCTTGGAATTGGACACCTGGATTTCTTTAACGACACCCTTGGACGCCGGGTACTGGCCTTAGAAAATAAAATACTTACTTTTTCTTATCTTGAATGCCTTGGCATTTTAACGAGCACCTTGTGTGCCCAAATCCCTAAGTCTTGACTTTTGGGGATTTCTTAAGGCCTTGGCCTTTTCTTTTCTTATCTTTATCTTCTCTTTTCTTTTCTCATAACTTTTCTTAGCCCCTAACCTCATATAGGGTACTTAATCAAACTTATACAAGCATGAATTAAACTAGAGTTATATGCAAAAATCATAACTAAAGGAAAATTGTATTTTTAACTTTCTAACGGGAAAAACTTGCGGAAAACCGCCTCTTACTGCAGGTGAGCAGTACTTACCTCCTGCGCTAGGTTTTCCTTACGAATAAAATCTGAAATTCCTGAGGAAACGTCGAATTTCAACGTTCTTCTTGCTCCTTGGCATTCTCCTCGCGTCTACGAGAGTTCTCGTAGAGAATAGGGCCTCTTGAGACCTTCCCTTGGCTTCTCCTTTGTCTTGGGCGAGAGAGAGGGCGAGAGGAAGAAAAAATCGCGAGAGGGAGAGAGGGAGTCGGCGGAGAGAGGATGTGAGGGAAAGAATGAATAAAAAAGCCCTAAGTTTCCCTTTTATACTTATGGAAAAAAATTTAACTAATTCTACCTTATCTATTATTTCCGCTAATCTATTTCAATGAAAGCAAGCTAGCCCACTTGGTCCGCCCCTTCTCCTCTCATAGCGTAGGTGCAGGGATCATATCCCTCCTATGCGTTTTTTTCTTTTTACCCCTTTTTGCCACTTTCGTTTACGGAAAAATTCTATAAAAATATCCATAAATTTGGAATAAATTCTAAGATATTTCTAAAATTAGTTTCGAGAATTTTCGGGCTATCTCTTTTAATAAAATACTAAATGGACCCGGAAAATTTCATAAAAATATTCTAAAAATTCCTAAAAATATCTAGAATATTTCTAAAATATTTTTAACTAATTTCAAGGACTTTAAGGACTTAAAAGGGAAATTTTGGGGCGTTACACATTGTTGGGTCTTTGTTGGGATTTCAAGTGCTTAGTCAAATTTTTTTAACTCCACCAGTAGACCTTTGAGCTCTGGTTGTGCATTTGAAAACATTTTGATCTTGCAGCCCTGTCACAAAACAAACAAGAAAAATTGCAGCAACCGTATACTAAAGATAAAGCACAAGAAAATAGAATCAAAGAATATCAAGCACCACTACATTTCCCGGCAACGACGCCAAATTTGATAACCATTTCAGTCGCGTCACGGTTTGAAATACAATTAAGATATCGAACTCCTCTAAACTAATGTAGTATAGAGTAACTCGAGTCATCTCCCAACGAATGTAGTCAGTACATGATAATTTTCAGAATTGTATTTTATTGCTTTTGGATTTTTGATATCAACTGGGGTTTGGTTTTGAATGTTAAGACTATGAAAAGAAATAGCAAGCAGGTATGAAATCTAGTTCTAATTAAGGAAAGACAAGGCAGGTAATGAAATCTAAATTAACCTGACTACAATTGCAGAAAAAAAAGACAATATGAAAGAAGCATTCAAGAAATAAAGTATCAATGAAACCTAGACATGGAGCAAAACCTACAGCATTAAAGAAATCTAATTTGACCTAACTTAATTGCAGGTAATAAAGTACAAGAACATAAAGCAAGTAAAAGAGACAAGACAAACAGGAATTAAACAAAATCAGAGACATGAACTTAAACCTAACTATAGAAACATTTTGTCGAACAACTTGTAAGCAATATCTAAAATGACCTAAGTGCGTGCCATTTGAAATGGGGAAGTTCCATCAACTACAAACATTCACTTCCAACACATAACAACTCAAGAAACAATAACAAGCAAAATTTAAGTTCGGCTGCTAAGATGTGGATGGCAATTGAAAGAAACTGCCGGAAAATGAAATTGCTGCAGTTGTGAAGAAGCTGCTGCTGAGAAGAATGGCTGCCGGAATTTGAAAGAAATGGTCTACTGCGGAAATTTAGATGCTGAAGCTTTGCTTGGAAATAATTTGCTGTAAGAAATCTGTGAAATCTACTGGATGAAGAGATGAGAAGTAGGGCTACCGAATCTTGCTGTGAAGAATTGAAAGAAACTGTGAAGAAACTGAATTGCTGTGAATGAAGTTGCTGCCGGATCTAATCTGAAGAAGGAGCTATGAAGGGGATCTGCCGGAGGTGAAGAAAATGAGATGATGGTAGAAAGTTAGCTATGGTTCGGAACCCCCGGGCCCTAGCTTGTGGTCGGCGGTGATGAAATTGGAGGAAACTCCTCTTCGAACCCCAAAAGAAGAGATGGAGATGGAGAGGTGGAGACCGGCCGGCGGCGACGGTGCGATGATGAGGAGAGCCGCCGGCGGTGAGAGTGGAGCAGATCTGATCGCCTCTCTTCCCCTTGAGAAGATGATCGAATAGAGAAGAAGATGTCTTGAGTGGATCCCGTTCCCATCCATTATTGCGCGCCGGTTCACCCTTCTGTTCCGGTCCAGCACTTGGGTTCAGCTCAAACCTTGCAACCAGCCCAGCACTTGGTTCAGCTAAGCACTTGAGTATAGTCCTAACTTGAGTTCGGTCCATCCTCAGCCCAGCACAGCCCAAAGCTCACAGCTGAGTTCAATCCAGCCACCGCCCAACATTTGAGTTAATCCATATGATGATGGAAGCAACGGACGGCTGAGATCAATCTGGCTTCATCCAATGGTCGGATCTCTTCAGATCTGAACCAAACTCCACAGATCCCAATCAATGGTCTTGATATACCTATCCCCAGCTCGGATTAACCAGATCAGTGGCGGATGGTCCAGATCTTCCTTTTTCTTGAATGGATGGTCTAGAACATCTTGAGCTTGATCCAACGGTCAGAATACTTCTGATTTTGCTGAAATTTTCAGATCTTGATCTATGGTCATGATTGACTCTATCCTGAACTCGGATTGACCAGAAGTTGACCGATGGCTCAGATCTAGCCATTCTCTGGAATGGACGACTCCTATTAATCCGATGCTTGATTCCTTTGATCTGGATCCAATGCTGACTCAAGTCTGACCCGATTTGATCTAGGTCCATGATCATTTGAAACCTACAAAATGATATTCAAATTTAGTGCCAAAAATATCCCAAATATACAAAGATTTGAATTAAAAGCCAAAATGAAGGGAATACATGAAACCTAATACAATTGCAAACTTAAGCATATAAAATGTGGATCAAACATGGATTTTAGAGCCGAAAATAATCAACAAAATGATGGTTATCAGCCCTCCAAGATAGGGATGCAGATTCTTGGCAAAAAGCAATGAACTCTAAGATAGAATCGATGGATTCTAACCACGTCTGGGAGCTAGTATTACCACCAAATGGTGTAAAGGCCATTGGATGTAAGTGGATCTACAAGAGAAAGAGAGGATCAGACGGAAAGGTTGAGACCTTCAAGGCAAGGCTTGTTTCGAAAGGGTACACTCAGAAAGAGGGTATCAATTATGAGGAGACCTTTTCTCCGATAGCCATGCTTAAGTCGATCCAGATTCTCTTATCTATTGCGGCTTATATGAATTATGAGGTATGACAGATGGATGCCAAGGCAGCTTTCCTTAACGGAAGTCTTGAGGAGACCATCTACATATAGCAACCAGAAGGGTTTATTGCAAAGGGCAAAGAGCATCTAGTGTGCAAGCTTAATCGATCCATCTATGGATTGAAGCAAGCTTCAAGGTCTTGGAACATCTGCTTTGATGAAGTAATCTAGTCATATGGATTTACTCAAAGCCCGGATGAGTCGTGGGTATACAAAAGATGTGACGGAAACGTAGTGGTGTTTCTTGTACTTTACGTAGATGACATTTTGTTAATTGGCAACAATGTCAAAGTGTTATCAGACATAAGGGTCTGGCTATCAACGCAGTTTGATATGAAGGACTTAGGAGAAGCAGGACACATTCTTGGGATCAAGGTCATAAGGGATCGCCAGAAAAGGATATTGTTCTATCCTAAGCTTCATATGTTGACAGTGTCTTGTCTCGTTTTAGCATGGAAAACTCCAAGAAGGGTTTCCTACACTTCAAGCATGGAGTTCCTCTATCCAAGGAGATGTGTCCAAATATATCATAGGAGATAGAGGAAATGAAGGCGGTTCCTTATGCTTCGGCAGTAGAAAGCCTCATGTATGTTATGTTGTGCACGAGACCTGATATCTGTTTTGCCGTGGGTATGGTTAGCAGATATCAGAGTAACCCTAGACAGGACATTGGAGTGCGGTAAAGTATATATTGAAATACCTAAGACAGACTAGGGATTATATGCTAGTTTGCCGGGCAGACCAATTAGTCCCTGTGGGTTACACGGACTTAGATTTCCAGTTAGATAGGGATAAGAGTAAGTCTATCTCAGGGTTTTTGTTTACTTTAGGAGGTGGAGCCATTGTCTGGAGGAGTGTCAAGCAGAAGTCCGTGGTAGACTCCACCATGGAAGCGGAATACGTGGCGGATTCGCAGGTGGCCAAGTAAGTTGTATGGCTCAGAAACTTCATCATGGACTTGGATGTGATTCCTGGTTTGCCCATATCAATCACAATCTTTTGTGATAACAGTGGTGCAGTTGCAAACTCGAAGGAACCACGAGCCCATAAAGTGAGTAAACATATAGAGCGCAAGTACCACCTGATATGAGAAATCGTAAAGCGAGAAGTGGCTGTCGCCATGATTGCATCAGAGGACAACCAGGCAGATCCTTTCACTAAGGCTCTTCCATCTAGAGCTTTTGATCGGCATGTGGTGGATATGGGAGTCATATGTGTGGCAGTGGGAGAGGAGCAGTGTCTTTAACTATAAGTGGGAGATTGTAAGATGTGTATACTGAAAGACACGACTTTTATATATGAACATCTTTATTATGAAAAAAGATTCACAACTACATTAGGTGTTTGTTTATAATAGTACATACACGAAGTCCAATTACTTTGTATTGTAGATAACATGGTGTGTGGTGTCACAAGGAAGATCATGTTATTATTGTCTTGCTTATTATAAATAAGTAGCCCACAACCGAGATGGAATTGGATAACCCATCGGGATGGTTGTAGTGTAATTAGGTGTGGTTGGTCTTGACCATAGAATTACACTAGTGTGCTATGAGTACATTGAGTAGGACCAAAACCCTAGGTTATCCAATTTATACTGACTTAATAATTGGATAGTACCTTAGTTTATATTATGGAGTATGATCCCTTAATCCCGAAATAATATTGGGCATATATTATTAATTATTATTTCTTTAATTTATCAATGGACGAGATCTATTCTGTTAGATCGATAGACCCAGTAAGTTGGGAAATAATATTAATAATATGATGTGCCAATGATTATTGACGGAATTCGTGTCCTGGTGAGTTAGGATGATGATGCCCCCTTGATGAGCTCAAAAGGTTCATCGTGCTAAACCCTGCAGGTGGATTTGATCCGGCACGATGATAAGGTTGAGTGGTACTAATCAAGGATCCAGAAGTTAATTAATTTAAATTGTCAGCAATTTAATTAATTAACGGCATACGAGATCTTAATCACGGGGGGGGGGGGGGGGGGATGGACGAATGTAATATGTGAAGCCCATATGAAAATGTGGGGGATGGTGAGGAAGTTCAATTAAGATCCTTTAGTGGAATGGATCTTAATTAATGGATGGGGTTTAGATACATTAGTGGGCCAAGAACCAACTCCTCCTCTTGGTCCCTACCTTAGCCCTATAAATACGCTATGAGATCAAGAAACCAAGGCTTAATCCAAGAGTTGACACCCTAGGCATCTCTCCTCTCATCTCTCTTCTCTCCCTCTCCTAGGGCTTGTGGTCGACGCAAGGAAGAGGAGATTTCTCCTCTTCTTTTCTTCCTCCTCCCACCACCATCTCTCGGCCAGCTGCTGCAAGGACAAGGGAGAGGTGTCCTCTCCCTTTTTGTGGATGATCGGCAGCGAGAGAGGAGTGGTCGGCGGGCGGTGGAGGGCGGCGCAAGTGAAGGTTGCGGCGCCGCCGCAAGGGAGAAGAAGGAGGAGGGTTTCGGCCGGTTTGGGTAAGGAAGAAGGTTTCTATTTCCTTCTTCTTCAGCTTCTCGAGGTGGGCTGCAGGTCCGGAAGGCTTGGAGTCAGCTTCGGCAGTCGGCGGCGTAAAGGGAGAGGGAAGGAGGCCCACGGCACAAACCCTAGGGACTAGGGTTTTGGTCGGCTAGAAGATAGGACTGTTTGGAGCTCTTAGTGATCTCGGATCGGTGGTAGATCGTCGCCCACACGACGTTCGCGAAGGGAGGGACATAAGGTAGAAGACCACGAGGTGATCGGAATGGTATATCTCTCCCTATGCTCCTTTGTATTTCCTTATGTTGATTTTGTGCCATGGTCATATGCCTCATTATTTTATGTTCCAGAATTTATTATTTTGATCCCAAAATATGATGAATAAATTCTTAACTGGACCCTGACTATAAACACAAAAGCCGACGATCAACTCGTCGCCTTTTCCGTGGTCGAACGGTCGAGCAAATTACAACGCCAATTTTGGTAATTAGCAAAGTTATAATTTGGATTTTTCGATATGACACGAGACGGTCGATGGGAGACGGGTCTCCACTCAAATTAATTTTTAATCAGTAGACGTGGAGAGGTCTCTCGGATCGACTAGGTATTCGCTAAGGAAACCCGCCAAGCCATACCCAACAGGAGGAGCTATCGACGAGGAATCCCAGGTCGATATAATACTCCAATCTTTGCCTAGGAGTTTTGAGCAGTTCCGACTCTACTATAACATGAACAAGAATGAGTTTATGTTGGGGGAACTCCTGGGAGAACTCTAGGCGGCAGAGGGCCTCTTTCGTCAGAACACACAGGCCTTAGTTACTCAAAAGGTTTCTACTTCTATGCCGAAGGGCCGGAACAAGAAGAAACAAGGTGGGTTCAAGAAGGCAGCAGCATTGCAATGACCCCGGACTGGCGTGAAGAAGCCGAAAGGCAAGTGCTTCACGTGCATACAAACTAGGCACGGGAAGGCGACTGTCCCCGTCGACAAAACAAAGGTATTTCTTCAGCTTTAGTCGTAGAAACATGTTTAGCGGTGCTATCTACCAGTACCTGGTGCGTAGATATAGGAGCTACTCTGCAGGGGTTCCAGGAAACCCGACGGCTAGCTAATGAAGAAATCGTGGTCTACATGGGTGATGCTACAAGAGTGGCAGCGGTTGTAGTGGGAGAATTTTATTTACTTTTGAGAGAAATAAAGTGTTAGTCTGAGAGATTGCCTTTATCACCTACATTTAGAAAGAATCTAATTTCAGTTTCTAAGTTGTTTAAGGATAGATATTCTGTTACTTTTGATAAAAAAAAAGTTGTTATTAAAAGAAATAGAGAGATTATCTATTCGGGTACAATGGTCGGCAATCTGTAATCTCTACAACCAAAACCTCCCACGATGAATACTGAAATAAATAGCTCATCATCTAACTCAAATAAGAGAAAAGAGCCTTCTAAGATGAATCAGACGTATCTTTGGCACCTTAGGCTTGGCCATATTAACCTTAGTAGGATTCAAAGGTTGATAGCCGATGGGCCCCTGGGTTCATTGGTGGTGGAGGATCTCCCGACCTGTGAGTCTTGTTTGGAAGGTAAATTGACCAAGAGGCCATTCAAGGCTAAGGGGTATAGGGCCAAAGATGTGTTAGAACTGATTCATTCTGATCTGTGTGGTCCTATGTTAATCCAGGCTAGAGGTGGCTTTGAATACTTCATCACGTTCATTGACGATTATTCAAGGTATGGATACATTTACCTGATGCACCGCAAGTCTGAATGCTTTGATAAGTTCAAAGAGTTCAAGGCTGATGTGGAAAAGCGTCAAGGTAAAGGTATCATGACACTACTATCAGATCATGGTGGTGAGTACCTCTTTGGAGAGTCTAGGACCTTCCTATCAGAAGCTGGGATTCAGTCCCTGCTAACTGCACCTGATACACCCAAATAGAACGGTGTTACAGAAAGAAAGAATAGGACTCTTATGGAAATGATTAGGTCAATGATGTGCTATTCAGACTTGCCTGATTCATTCTGTGGATATGATCTAGATACAACTGCGTATATTCTGAACATGGTACCATCTAAGTCAGTCCCTTCTACTCCAATAGAATTATGGACTAGGCGATAGCCTAGTCTAGGATATATTCGGATTTGGGGTAGTCCAGCACATGTACTAAAGGGAGATACTGATAAGTTGGAATCTCGGACAGAAGTACGCTTGTTCGTAGGCAATCCTAGAGGAACGAACGGTGGTTCTATAGTCCTAAGGATCAGAGGGTAATCGTTGGGTCGAATAATAGATTTATAAAAGAAGACTATGTGATGAACTATAAGCCCATGATTAGACTAGTTCTTTAAAAATTAAAAGGGGGCATTCTGACTTTAGTACAAACTGTACAAGAGGAAATACCACAAGTCACTGCACTACGTGTCACAGAAGATACATAGGTGGTACCTCGTCGTAGTGAGAGAGTTGTTACTCAACCTGAAGGATTCGTGTTCATGGGAGAGTCTTCAGACTTGGTCCCTGGCGACCATGAATCAAGATCCCTAGACCTATGACGAGGAACATCCACTTTGAGTCTACAAACACTAGGCACGAAGTCCTGGTTCTAAGAATTGGGCACTAAGACCTGGTCGAGGGCTGGGCACCGAAGACCTGGTCCGAAGAATTGGGCACTAAGACCTGGCCAAGGGCTGGGCACCGAAGATTTGGTTCGAGGAATTGGGCACTAAGTCTTGTCACGGACTGGGCATGAAGACCTGGTGAGTAAAGCTGGGCAAAAGTCCAACCGGAGGAGTTGGTTGGCAAAAAGGTAAATTCTTCTGAGAGGAGTAGGTGAGTACGTGTTCCTCGTAGAGGGAACATTAGGTGTCAGTTCGACCTAGCGTTCCATTTGGGAGACCCGAAGTCAGAACTAAGACAGCTACGACTGTAAATAATGACTAACACTCTTGCTTGGTATATTTTGGAACTAACCTTGGTTACAGGGACCGAAGGATTGTGTTTCTGCAGCTCAGAAGCCCCAAAGGAGTGGGGTGGTTCACTGGGCTAGGCGCCCGGGAGGTCACGGGCGCCCAAGGTCAAGGCCAAAAACCTGCCAAGAAGTAAGACTGCTTCGAACAACACTGGGCTAGGCACCCAGGAGGTCCCGGGCGCCCAAGGTCAATGCCAAAGCGCCCATCGAAGCAAATCCTCCATGAAGCCAATGGACCAGGTCAACCTAGGCACCTGAGAGGTCCCGGGCGCCCCAGTCAGCCAAGGTGCCGAATCGAATGGGATAAGTGCTAACCAAGCTGCGGATTGAGGTTCTCGCAGGTGAAGGCACGTGTCAGGCGCCCCCATGGGCACTATAAAAGGGGGCTCGACCCCAAGGCTTCAACATCCATTCTTTCCAACGCTCTAAACACTTTCGCTTACGCGCTGTGCTCTGACAAAGTTCTATTTCGAGATTTCAGCACCCACGACAACCCTTTGCTCCGGAATTCGATCCATCTCGGGCGTCGGTAAAGTTTTAAATTTATGAATGTGTTGTGACATAGTTTACAAATTCTATGTCTGTACTTTCAATCTGTAAAAATATTTCCGAATATAGAATTGCCCAAAGTAAATGGTCAAGGACCGTGGGCCTTGGAGTAGGAGCCGATCGCGACTTCGAACCAAGTAAAAAATTGACTTGTGTTCTTGTGTACGTTATTGTCTTTCCGCTGCGTATTTGCTCTTTCTTAGTCCGAAAATTTTATAATGATATTCACCCCCCCCTTTATCGTTTTCTTCGATCCAATAGTAAGGGTATGGTTATCCAAATGGTTGATATGAAAGACTTAGGAGAAGCAGGACACATCATTGGCGATCAAAGTTCTAAGGGATCACCAGAGATGGATGTTGTGCTTATTCCAAGCTTCATACAGAGATATTGTCTTAACTCGTTTTAGCATGGAAACCTCCAAGAAATGTTTTGTACTTTTCAGAAGTGGAGCTACTCTATCTAAGGAGATATGTTTAGAGTATCAAAGGAGATAGAGCAGGTAATGGCGGTTCCTGTAGCATCAGCTATAGGAAGCCTCATGTATGCCTGTAGAGCAGGTTAGGATTTTGCATTGTAGATAACATGGTGTGTGGTGTCACACGGATGATCATGTTATCAGTTCCTTGCATAGTGTAAATAAGGGGCCCACAACCGAGATGGAATTGGACAACCCATCGTGATGGTTATAATGTAATTAGGTGTGGTTGGTCTTGACCATAGAATTACACTAGTGTGCTTTGAGTACATTGAGCAGGACCGAAACCCGAGGTTATCCAATTTCTACAGACTCGATAATTGGATAGACCTCAGTTTATATTATGGAGTACGATCCTTTAATTCTGAAATAATATCGGGCATATATTATTAATTATTATTTCTTTGATTTACCAATGGGCGAGATCTATTCTGTTAGATCGATAGGCCCGGTAAGTTGGGAAATAATATTAATAATATGATGTGCCGATGATTATTGACGGAATCCGTGTCCTGGCGAGTGAGGATGATGATGCCCCTTGATGAGCACAAGAGGTTCATCGTGCATATCCCTGCAGGTGGATTTGATCCGGCACGATGATAAGGTTGAGTGGTAGTAGTCAAGTTTCCAGAAGTTAATTAATTTAAATTGTCAGTAATTTAATTTATTAACGGGCATTCGAGATCTTAAACATTGGGGGATGGACGACTCGTAATATGTGGAGCTCATATGAAAATATGGGGGTTGGTGAGGAAGTTCAATTACGATCCTTTAGTGGAATGAATCTTAATTAATGGATCGGGTTTAGATCCATTAGTGGGCTAAGAACCAACTCCTCCTCTTGGTCCCTACCTTAGCACTATATATACCCTATGGGATCAAGAAACCAAGGCTTAATCATGTTGATGCAGTCTGGCCTTGATTGTTATTTTGGTGTTGACACCGATTTTAGTTTAGGATGATAAGATGATTGGGATTAGGTCCTGGTCGTGGACTAGGCATACCTTGTGGGAAAATCCTAACCTAGAGGGTTAGGTGTGAAAAAGTCCTAGCTTGGAGGGCTAGGTGTGGAAAAGTCCTAACCTGGAGGGTTAGTTGTAAAAAGTCCTAACTTGGAGGGCTAGGTGTTGAAAAGTCCTAACCTGGAGGGTTAGGTGTGAAAAGTCCTAGCTTGGAGGGCTAGGTGTTGAAAAGTCCTAACCTGGAGGGTTAGGTGTGAAAAAAATCCCGGCTTGGAGGGCCAAGTCCTAGCTTGGAGGGCTAGGTTGATGAAATCCTAGCTTGGAGGGTCAGGTCCTAGCCTGGAGGGCTTGGTTGGATGAAATCCTGGTCAGTGAAGCCGGGTCCCGGTGAGTGAAGCCGGGTGACTGAAACCCTGGTGAGTGAAGCCAGGTCCTAGCTTGGAGGGCTAAGTTGAAGTCCCAGTGAGGGAAGCTGGGCATGGCACGAGTCAGAGATGGTTCGGAGGCTTGTTCTCGTGACTTAGAGGAGATTTGACCTTGCCTGGATCGCTCTGGTGACCGATCAGGGAGCATTCAGTGAGGCTGAAACCTACTGCATGGCTCCTGATCAATCTGGTGACCGATCAGGGAGTGTGCAGTTCACTCACTGCTCGGCTCTTGATCGGTCTAGTAACCGATCAGGGAGCAGACAGTGAGTTGAGTTCCCCTGCTGCACTGCTCCTGATCAGTCCGGTGACCGATCAGGGAGCATCCAGTAGGTTTTGGGAACCTTACTGATCTGCTCCTGATCGGTCTGGTGACCAATCTGGAACACTGTTCAGACCATTCTGGTGAACGATCAAGTGTCGCAGACTCCGTCTTCTAACCGATCAGGCTGCAGCCTGATCGGTCAGGAGCTTCCTGATCGGTTTGGTGACCGATCAGGTCACAACCTGATCGGTCTGGTGACCGATCAGGTCACAACCTGATCGGTCTGGTGACCGATCAACCTTGTGTGGCCGCAAAAGCTGGGAGTCCCAGCAAAGCGGTGGATCGGTACGGTGACCGATCCACGAGCCCTAGATCGGTTCGGTGACCGATCACTTTAATTCAAAATGCACTGTCAGACGCTCTGATTGCGTCTGAACACATCTGATTTCTCTGCGCTTAATCTCTGATACTTGATACTCTGCTGATTTGCTGTGCTAATGCTCTGATTAAGTGTGCAGGTGACAGGGATGGATTCAAACACTCAAGGAGAGTCAATGGAGGTCTTTCCTTGGAGCAGGTTTGTCCATTTGCCATCTCAGGTTGCAACGGTTGCTGGCGCTGTTGGAGCTGCTGACTGGGGATAGGATGAGGAAAGCTCAGGGAGTCTAGGAGAGCTCAGGGGTAGGCTCGTGGTTGCAGGTGAGCAGCTGGAGGCTGCAGTGAGATGACCTGGCGATTAGAGGAGAGACTTAAGCTGCATAGCGGAGAAGAGCTAAGTAGTTTTTGCTGAACAGTCTTCTTGCTAGAGTTCTTGCTGCGCTATCAGTTCTCCATCATCGAAAGCTTTGCTCTACACTTGCGATTACTCTACTATGGTTCTTGAGCAACCATCTGTTACTTGGGCACTTGGATGAAGAAACAAGGAGCTTGAGTCCATCAGCGAGAAGACACGAAGAAGAGAGTTCTTGCGTGAGATCTGCGCTGGGTGGAGCTCGGGAGAAGTTTGCTTGTGTTCTTGTGGTTCTAAGTGCTAAGTAAGATCCTTCTTGTATTTCCTGTACTTTATACTTCATCATCTTGAAACGCTGTGGAGAGGTTACTCCACCGAGAAGGAGGTTGCATTCTATCCGGATTTTCCGGGGCTTTATCTGCCGACGATCAAGGGATCGCCCATCTTACGGGCACACCAAGGAGTAGGGGCAAGTTATCCCCGAACCTTGTAAATCCTCTTTGTTAGCGTTTGGTGGTTGTTCTTAGCTTAGGTTTTAAATTCTGCATACTCTGTTTTTATTGCTTCCGCTGTGCTACTAAACGTTTAAGTGCAGAAAACTTAAAAAGTGCTAAGTTTCGGTGTCTGGCTACATTCACCCCCCCTCTCTAGCCATCCAAGTTCCAACAAGTGGTATCAGAGCTAGGGGCTCTGTACAAGCGGATTAACAACCGAGAGCTATCATCAATGGCGTTGAGAGAAGGTTTTAGCACCACTCGACCTCCCTTCTTCGATGGAGCAGATTTTCAATATTGGAGATCGAAGATGGAGTACTATCTAAAGATGGATATCAACACTTGGTTCGCTGTGAAGGAGGGTTTTACCCCTCCAAAGGATGATGAAGGCAAAGAATTAGAATCATGGCGTTGGTCGGCTGAGCAAACCCGAAGAGTGAAGCCGACGCGAAGGCGGTGGTGACCTTACAATGTGGCATGAACAAAGACCAACTAATCAAGGTTGGTCCATTTTCAAGTGCAAAAGATTTGTGGAACAAGCTCATTGAACTCCATGAAGGAACCCGAGATTCAAGAATAGCAAAGAGGGACTTGTTCCTCAACCAACTTCAAAATCTCTCCATGAAGGAGAGTGAGACCGTAAGTGAGCTCCACAGCAGATTCAAAGAGGTATTGAATGGTCTCCACTCTATTGATGAAAAGGTTGAAAACCGCGACCTTGTGAGGTATGTGTTAAAAGCATTTCCAATGAATACTTTGTGGTCATCCATGGTGGATGCCTACAAAGTTTCTAAGGACTTATCAATTGTAAAGTTAGATGATTTATTTTGTGAGATGGAACTTCATGAAATGACTAACAAAGACCCCAAGGAGAAGGGGATTGCTTTGGTTGCTGGAGAAAAGAAGGAGAAGAATAAGGAGAAGGAAGTCTCATCATCTTCATCCTCATCCAAGTCCGAATCCGAGGAGGATGGCAGCGGCTCTTCTTCCTCCGAGATGGCCAATTTCGTTAGAAGAATGATGAGGAAGAGTCGGCGCTTCATGGGTAAAGGTAACCCTAGTGAAATTAAGATTGATAAATCTAATGTCACTTGTTATGAATGTAGCAAGAAAGGGCACTTCAAGAGTGAATGTCCAAAGCTAAAGAAGAAGGAGGAAAAATCCAAGAAAAAGGAGGAGAAATCCAAGAAGAAGAAGAAGGCCTTGAAGGCCACTTGGGATGAATCCTCATCTAGCTCATCCGAAGAGGAGAATGATGAAAAGAGTACACGATATGTTCCACTCATGGCCCTAGAAGATCAAGAGAGCAGTGATGAATCAAGTGACTCATCAAACGCGGCTTCATCATCTTCAGATGATGAAGAGGTAATCACTCCCGAACTTGATAAATGCAATAGGACCATTGCATGCTTAACTGATTTCTTGAAAAAGTCAAAAGCAAAAATTAAATCATTGAAAATTGAAGTTGAACAATTGAAGTCCTCTAGGGATGAGGATGTTGATGATTTACATGTAGAATTGTTAGAGGATGAAAATAAATCATTGAAGAGTGAAGTTGAGAGACTCAAGAGTGTTCTTGAGAAATTCTCAACAAGCTCAAAAACTTTAGATATGATCTTGAATGCCCAAAGGGCAGTCTACAATAGGGCCGGTATTGGTTACCGACCCAAAGAACCATCATTTGTGTCCTTAATGTCTAGGACTGATGTTAGACAATCTAAGACACCTAGGGCTCAAAGAAAAGTTGTCAAGGCATGGGTGCCTAAGTCTTGTTTAGTAGGTGTTTTAGGTCCCAAGGTTTGGGTACCTAAATCTTCTATTTTTCGAATTGTGTAGGTTGTGATTGAGGGGGAGCATCTATCAACTTGGTTCGTTGATAGTGGGTGCTCCAAACATATGACCGGTGATAAATCATTGTTTACTACCCTTCAATGCAAAAATAGAGGTAATGTTTCCTTTGGTAATAATGGTAGTCTTAAGGTCATAGGAATAGGAGACATTCAAATATCCGAATGTCTTAGAATTAAAAATGTCCTTCTAGTCAAGGGGATGACATTTAATCTCCTAAGTGTCAGTCAATTGTGTGATGCGGGTTACACAATTAATTTTCAGTCAAGTCAATGTCTAGTTATACAACATGACACCTTGGACACGGTATTAGTAGGAACAAGAATTGATAACATTTACCAAGTTTCATTTAAAAGTGCTACTAATGCTCTTGCTAAGTGTTTCATGTCAAAAGAAGAGGAGTCCACCCTTTGGCACCGGAGGCTAGCACATGTGAACATGAAGAATATCCGGAAGTTAGCCAACAAGGGGCTAGTCTGTGGCTTACCAAGCATCAAGTATGAAAAAGAAAAGATTTGTGATGCATGTCAAATGGGTAAGCAAACAAAATCTGCACATAAAGGTAAAAGCACTGTAAGTACTTCTACCGCATTGGATTTACTTCACATGGACTTGTTTGATTGTAGCACTATTATATCATTGAATGGTAGTAGATATTGCTTTGTTATCATTGATGATTTTACTAGATATACATGGACTTATTTTCTTAAATATAAGGATCAAACCTTAGATATTTTCATTTCCTTTTGTAGAAGAGTTGAAAATGAAAAATCATCAACAATTAAGACAATAAGAAGTGATCATGGAGGTGAATTTCAAAACCAACGATTTTTAGAGTTTTTTCAAGATAGAGGGTATAGACATGAGTTCTCCACTCCTAGAACACCACAACAAAATGGTGTTGTAGAGAGGAAGAACCGTGTTTTACAAGAGGCTGCACGAAGCATGCTCAATGAGTACTCACTACCGAGTTACTTATGGGCCGAAGCTGTAAACACAACTTGTTATGTATAAAATCGAGTCCTCATCCATAGATTCTTAGGAAAGACTCCTCACGAACTTTGGTTTGGAAAACCACCTACGGTTAAACATCTTAGGGTGTTTGGCTGTAAGGTGTTTATTCTAAACACCAAGGACCACCTTGGAAAGTTCACGGCAAAGGCTGATGAAGGGATACTGGTCGGGTACTCCCTAGTTAGCAAAGCCTACCGAGTCTACAATAAGAAATCTAGATTGGTTGAAGAATCTTCTGATGTTGTTTTTGAAGAAATTCCAAAAGCAAATGATCACCCAGAAGATGTCGATGAAGCTCAATTCGAACTTAGAAAACTAGATTTGAATGAAAGTCTAAATGTTGTTGATGGTGATGAGTCTGATGACGGTGAGCCTAGACAACACATAGATCAGCTGGATCCTGAGGCTGAGCTTGTGTCTAGTGACACCATTCCAGAAGCACCACCAACACCAAGGCAAACTAAGTTGGCCTCTAGTCATCCCCAAGACCAAATTGTTGGAGACATACATCATGGGGTTAGGACTAGATCATTCTTTAGGAATGAGACTAATGAAGTTGCCCTAATTTTCGAAATTGAACCTAGAAAAATTGGCGAAGCATTAAATGATCCCGATTGGATCATTGCTATGCAGGATGAACTAGGTCAATTCGAAAGAAGTCAAGTTTGGGACTTAGTCCCTAGACCTAAGAAGACCACCATCATTGGAACCAAATGGGTCTTCAAAAATAAACTAAACCATAAGGGAGAAATCATAAGAAACAAGGAACGCTTAGTGGCCAAGGGCTACAGTCAAGTTGAAGGCCTTGATTATGATGAGACCTATGCTCCCGTGGCATGATTAGAGTCCATCCGATTGATGCTTGCATTTGCAGCACATCGTGGTTTCAAACTATATCAAATGGATGTCAAATCGGCCTTCCTAAATGGTTTAATAAGGGAAGAAGTCTATGTCGAACAACCTCCGGGGTTTGAGAGTTCCGAATTTCCAGACCACGTGTTCAAACTCAAAAAGGCACTTTATGGCCTTAAACAAGCACCCCGAGCTTGGTATGAGCGGTTGTCGACGTTCCTAATTGAAAAAGGATTTGTTAGAGGCTAAATAGACACTACACTATTTCTACGAAGAGATGGGGGCAATATTTTTGTAGCCCAAGTATATGTCGATGACATAATTTGTGGCTCAAACAACAAGGGCTATTTAAATGAGTTTATTGGACACATGGAGAGTGAATTTGAAATGAGTCTAGTGGGAGAGTTGACTTTTTTCCTTGGACTCGAAATCAAACAAACTCGAGATGAAATCCATGTGCACCAATCAAAGTATACTCAGGAGATGCTTCAAAAATTTAACATGAGTGATTCGAAAGAGGTAACCACTCCCATGGCGACAAACACAAGATTAGACAATGATGAGAGTGGTAAACCTGTTGATTTAACTCAATATCGGAGTATGATAGGTAGTCTGCTATCCCTCACAGCTAGTCGACCTGATATACTATTTGCTGTGGGTATGTGCGTTAGGTATCAAGTCTGTGCCAAGGAATCTCATCTATTTGCGGTTAAACGAATTTTGAGGAACCTTAAGGGCACAATTGGAGTTGGTCTTTGGTACCCCCGTACCGAGTCATTTGACCTAATTGGCTATACCGATTCCGATTATGCTGGGTGCAAGTTGGATCGGAAAAGCACAAGTGGGGGTTGCCAATTCCTAGGATCATCATTGGTAAGTTGGTCAAGTCGAAAGCAACATTGTGTTGCTCTCTCCACGACCGAGGCAGAGTATATTGCCATGGGAGAGAGTGTGTCACAATTGTTGTGGATGATTCATACATTAGAGGACTATGGATTAAGCTACAAAGGTGTGCAAGTGTTGTGTGACAATATTAGCACAATTAACCTAACAAAGAATCCAGTCCATCATTCTAGAACTAAACATATTGAAGTGCGTCACCACTTTATTAGAGATCATGTTGCTAAAGGAGATATTGTACTCTCACATATAGAGTCCAAATCGAATCTAGCGGATATTTTCACTAAACCACTCCCCGAAAATGAGTTTAGCTTCTTAAGAAGGGAGTTGGGAATGTGTCGCGCCTCATAGGATTCTAAAAACATTCAAAACCCTTCATGATTATTTCAAATTGTTGGGAATAATTGGGTAACTTGGGGACATCTCACACAAACTATATGGTTCAACAAAATATTTTTGTTTGCTAGAAATGGGGTGAGATGATATGATCAACTTAATTTCTCAAAATGTCAATGCATCTCTTGAGAAATTGGGTCGACGAGATAAAAATCACTTCAGTGACCAAGTATGGGGAAAACCAATGCATAACACATGTGTACATGGCTCCATGATCATACTTGGACATTCCAATCAAGGAAACTTGATTGGAGACTTGAATTTGGTACAAACTTACTTGAATGTTTGTTGTTTGAGTGTGACTCCACTTGGGTGGAGCAAAGTGATTTGTCAAAACCATAAGGACCTTTGATCCTTCTTCAGGGATCAATCTTAGTCAAGGGATCACTTCTAAGATCGATAATCTTTATCAGATCTTACCTGAAATTGTTTGGAAATCTGAAACTGAAAGTTTCAAATCGTATCAGGAAAAATCAGGAAGCCTGATCGGTCACCGGACCGATAAGGAGTAGGTCTGATCAGTCTAACGGAGCGATCAAGCTGTTTCATGATTAACCACAGAAATCTATCTGTGTTGGTCTGGATCGGTCCCCCGACCGATCTGGCGCCCTCTGTGGTGATCGGTCCACAGACCGATCAGAGGGGTCGCAGAACACTTCGTGAAAAATTGACCAAACATTCTGTGTTGGCCTGGATCAGTCCCCATGTAACACCCCAAATTTCCCTCTAGAATGATGTAATAATTGAACATGTGGCCAAGAATAAAATTATGAATTTAAAGGGAAAAATTTCGAATAAAGAAGATATTAAGCATCATCTTGATATATGGTGAAGGTGTGTGATAATTATGTTTATATGCTACATTAATATTATGCTTGACATCATGCACATGAATGAATGAATAATGATATAAATTTGCATGTGTATGAATTAAATAAGTAGCATTCTCTAGGTGGGCTTTGGTTATGCGGGCTTGGAAAAAAAAAGAAATAATAAAAGGAAGAGAAAGCAAAAACAAGAGGAGGTGCCAAGGATTGAAACTTGGGCCTCAAAGGAAAGCAAAGCCATAAGAATATTCATGTAACCAATTCACCTAGCAAGGAAGTGTTATTAGAAGAGGATGGGGAACTGTAGATAAGTGGGAAAGAAGATGAAGAGACACAAAAAAATTGAAGAGACACCATTAAAGAGGTGCTTGCCTCTTTACTCATCATAAAAGGTCATGAAGAGGAGAAAATGCCT
Source organism: Boesenbergia rotunda (assembly GCA_024364735.1). Lineage (NCBI taxonomy): Eukaryota > Viridiplantae > Streptophyta > Magnoliopsida > Zingiberales > Zingiberaceae > Boesenbergia > Boesenbergia rotunda. The sequence goes on from JAGFNQ010002292.1 coordinate 25,684, forward strand.
AAGACATTTCGACCAAGAAACCTTCCCCTTTTCTCTCCACCAAACTCTTCTCCTTCCTCCTCTTCCTCACCGAAATCCTTGTGGCCTTGCTACTATTTTCAAATCATTCACCTACTAGAGAAAACCGGACCAAAAGAAGAGAAGAACAAGAGGAGTGCTAGAGTTTAAGATGTCTTTTCTTGTCCAAAATTTGGAGATCTTTTGGGAACATAAGCACAAGTGATAAGACTCCCTCACCTACAACATAGTGGCTTTTTATGTGTTTTTATGATTTTTATGTTTGCTTGTGATTTTGGGTGAAAGAGAATGGAAAAAAACCTTGAGGGAAGTTTCGGCTATAAAAGGGTACCCCTCCTTTTCTATGTCCAAAAACTTAAAGGAAGAGTTCATGAAATTGTTACTACCTTTTTGTAATGAATATATGATGGATACATGGTGTTTGAATGCCCTCCATGATGTAAAGGACTTGGAAGAATTCGGCCAAGTCATGAAATGGGTAAATGTTGATGCATGAAGTAGGCTATTGTTCTAATGATTGTTTCCTTGCTATATAAATATTTTAGGCCACGAAATTTTGTGGAATCTATGCTAAGGGACCCCTGTAATATTCGGCTAAGGGACCTTAAATTATGCCTTAAAACAGATTTTTATAGACCTTCATGAATTAGGGTTAAGTCAAGTGATATGCATGTGATTGGGTGTTTTATTTCATGATGGAAATAATTTTATACCTTAGGGTCAGTACCGTATCTAAGTTGTTTGAGTCTAAACTCATCCTCTATTCTATGTATTGATGTATAGAAAAATGTTACATGTACCCATATGCATGATAATCCAAGTAGAACTCTAGATCATACACCTAAACTAGTGGTTGGTGAAGTACAAACTACTTTTGCACTTGTGAATGAATTCTTATGAAAAATATGCTTTTATTCCCATGTTATGTGAATGATTATGCTATGAAATCCCTACTATGAGTTTCAACAAATTACAAGAATAAGGGTTAAGAATAGGCTCGAGTACAAAGCATGCTCCTAAACTAGTATTTAATGAAGCCTAGACTACCTTTATGCTTGTATATGACCTTAATGGTAAAATATGTTTTTGTTTTCATGTTATATGAACTTTTATATCATGTTTTACATACTGTGAATATCGGCAAATTACAAGGGTAAGGGTTAAGAATAAGTGCAAGTACGATTCATGCACCCAAACTAAGGTTTAGTGGAGACTAGTCTACTCTTGTACATGCTAATGATCTCTCATGTAAATTATGTTTTATTTCCATGATTGGATGACTTTCATGCCATGTTATTTAGCTGTGAATTTCGGACAAATACTGGGATAAGGGTTAAAAATAAGCTCAAGCACAAAATATGCTCCTAAACTAGTGTTCAATGAAGCCTAGACTACCCTTGTGCTTGTATATGATTCCATGTGTAACGTATGTTTTTATTTCCATAATTATATGACTTTTATACTATGTTATCTATGCTGTGAATTTTGGCCAATTACTAGAATAAAGGCTAAGGATAAGTTCAAGTACAATTCATGCACCTAAACTAGTGCTTAGTGGAGTCTAGACTACTAGTGTACTTGTAAATGACCTCTTATGTAATATATGCCTTTATTCCAATGCTATGTGGGTATTATGCTATGATATCCTTGCTATGAGGTTTCGGCCAGCATGTATTAAGATGAGAAAAGAAAGATTAAACTAACATATTGCCTTGATTAAGACAAGCATGTTATATGTACGATGTATTGATGAAACTAGCATGATGGTTGCTTCACTTACATGTGTTAAACGAAAGGTCCTTCCATGTCTTGCTATTTATGCTAATGATTATGCCATGAAAGTATGTCTATGTTTTTGCATGATTGAATGCCTATAGTATATGCAATATGAAAGAAAGAAAGAAAAAGAAAGAATACATGTTCTATATATGAAAGTATGCTTATGATTATGAATGATTGAATGTCTATAGTACATGCAATACGAAAGAAAGAAAGAAAGAAAGGAATGCATGTTCTATATGAAAGAAAGAAAGAAAAGAAAAGCATGCATGCATGTATTTTACTGTAAAGATTGGCTTGTACCGGATCTTGAAAAAGATCCACGGTTCCGGACTACCGATGATGCTGTCCCTAGGCTGAAAGATAGTAAGCCTAGAATGTAGACCCTGTAGGTCGGGATTAGCTACCTCGCATCCTACATAGGGGTATGCGTGCAAAAGAATGAATGGGTACAAAGCCGGGGACCCTAAAGAAAATGATGTATATGATTTTAAAGTATTATTTACTATGTTTTCTAAAGAGCATCCTAATGTTTTGAAATGCACATGTTCTATGTTTATATGTTTTCATGTATCTTATGTGCCTTATGAATTTTATGCTATCCATGAAATGTTATATGTTTTAAATTGCATGCGACGTATGGATTTAGTGAGTAGGAAAGAGCTTACTAAGTTTCATACTTATAGTTTGTTTGCTTATGTTGCAGATCAAATAGAAACTACTAAAGAAAGGGAAGCTGCAGGAAGGGCTAATGTGTGTGGTGGTGACTTGACTGATCGATCCACTTTAGTGCTATCTATAAACTTAGTTCTTCTTTCTAATAAGACATATGTTGATACTTTATGGATGATACTTGCTAGTTCTTTTGGACGTTATTTAAGTATGGATCCTATTAGATATTATATGATGTTATTACTTCCGTTGCACATGCTTTTAGTTATGTTTTATTTCCGCTGCAATGTTAGATTCATACGCAATGATATAAGTAAGTAAGAAAAACAAAGAAAAAGGTTAAAGGTAACACGCCGCCTAACGATAAGGGGCGGGCGTTACAGCTTGGTATCAGAGCAGTTTATCATCTCACTACACACACATCAAGCTTACCTCCTGCCGCTTCCAAGTAAGAAATTCTATACTTGCCTTATTTCATGTTTATGTTGATAGCTTAATTATGCATGTATGATTTATGATATGTATGATGGAAGCATGATTTTACCTTGAGTAAAAAAAAAACTAGGAAGATACCATATGATATGTATGACGGAAGCATGATTTTACCTTGGATAAAACTAGGAAGATACCTTACCATGCCTTATGATGATAATGATTTAAAATGCATGTATATGAATAGAAATGACAGTAACCTTATACTAGCCTATGTGTTATTTTGTGAAGAAAGCATGACTAGAAGACAGAGTAACATGTGTAATTGGTAAAGTCACTTCAGATGCCCGTATAAATAATAAGCATAATGATGGTGAAATGTTTAAACAGCAGAGCAAGAAGACTACATAAATGTAAGGTGTAAGAATATCGAGAAAGAGAGAGTTAGTATTATAGTGAGAAGACTTTAAATAAATAGAATATAAAGCAATGGAAAGTAGAATCATAAAATAATTAATTGTAACTACTAAAGTAAAAGAAACTTATTTGTTTGTGTGCTTCTTCCCCTGCATATATTGGTGAATTGAAAAAAAAACTAGTGGTGTTACTGGTTTTTTGTCAGTTTTGTACTGACTATGTCATTTTTCAATTCTAGATGTCGTACGAGATCTGCACCATGAATCATTGCTATGAGCGATGTCGTGAACTAATGGAGCAGATAGAAGAAGTTGACTATAGTCCGGTCCTTGGGATCCAAGGTAATATGGGAAAATTGGACCGATTATTTTGGAAACTCGAGCAGGAAGAGTTTCCCATCGTGGATGACTATAGAATTGGAGCACTGATACGGTCATTGCCCATGCGTGCGAGAGAAGTTGCACACCAGATATGGGGCCAGCATGAATGTCGGATCTCATATACTGAGCTATGTAAGCAGCTTCTTCGCCATGAGTTTCCGGAAGATCCGGGGATGTCCGAGGAAGAACATGAGATGTTCGAGGAAGATCCCAAGATGCTCGAGGAAGAACCCGAGATGCTCGAGGAAGATCCCGAGATGTTCGAGGAAGATCTCGAGATGCTCGAAGAAGAACCCGAGATGCTCAAGGAAGATCCCGAGATGTTCGAGGAAGACCCCGAAATGCTGGAGGAAGACCCCGAAATGCTCGAGGAAGTTAGTTCCCGAGGTGATCGAGGAAGAACCCGGGATGGATGAGGAAGATCCGATAGAATCGGTAGAAGATCCCGAGACTGGCCGATTAGAGATGAACGGGAGACTGATAGCCACTGCTATAATATTTTTTATTATGAGAATGATGTCAACCTATCTAGTTCATTAAATTTGGTTGTTGATGTATATGAACTTATTAAGTCTAATAAATAAAGTTGTGTTAAAATGGTGATCCGAGTCTTCAGAGAATCCAGCAGGAGATCCTAGAAGGAAAGGGCGATAATTTTCGTATCGCCGATGGGGGAGTACTATACCTTAGGAATCGTCTATGCATCCCTAATGTTCCAGAGCTGCGGAGAGAAATTTTTGCAGAAGCTCACGGGACCCCTTATTCGATACATTCAGGATCCACTAAAATGTATCAAGTCCCGAAGGAGAAATTCTGGTGGTCCGGTATGAAGAGAGATGTGGCTCAGCGTGTCAGCACTTGCCTGACCTGCCAACAAGTGAAAGCAGAACACCACGACCCGGAGGAGTTCTGCAGCCACTTCAAATTTCGTAATTGAAATGGGAAGATATCTCTATGGATTTCATTTCAGGACTTCCCAGGACTACAAACGGATATGACGCTATATGGGTTATCGTTGACCGATTGACGAAGTCAGCCCATTTCCTAGCAATCAAGATGACATATTCGATTGAGCAACTGGCTCAATTGTATGCTAAGGAAATCATCAGACTGCATGACATTCCCAAGACCATCATTTCAGATAGAGATGGCCGCTTCACATCACAATTTTGGGAATGTGTTCATAAAACTCTCGGCACAAAGCTGCGTTTCAGTACCGCCTTTCATCCTCAGACTGATGGGCAAATAGAAAGAGTAAATCATGTACTGGAGGACATGCTACGAGCTTGTGCCCTGGATTTCAAAGGGAGCTGGTGCCGATACTTATGTCTAGCGGAATTCGCTTACAATAATAGCTACCAAGATACTATCGGAATGGTACCTTATGAAGCGTTATATGGACGAAGATGTAGGTCTCCAATCTGTTGGTACGAGGGTGGCGAAAAGAAACGGATGGGACTCCAGACGGATTTCATCGACGACACCACCCGAGCTATACAGAGTACCCGCCAAAGAATAGAGACTGCCCAGAGCCGGCAGAAGAGCTATGCGGATCAGAGACATAGGACTTTAGAGTTCGACGTTGGAGATTTGGTGTTCCTCCGAGTAGCTCCAATGAAAGGAGTAATACGATTCGGGACGAAAGGAAAGCTTAGTCCGTGATATGTGGGACCGTACAAGATCCTGAACAGAGTGGGCAAGGTGGCTTACGAGCTGGAGCTACCTCAGGAGATGTCCGCTATCCACAATGTGTTCCACGTGTCGATGCTCAGAAAGTGCATTCCCAGTACCGATAAAGTGATTGAACCACATGTCGTACAGATCCAGGAGGACCTGAGTTGCGAAAGCAAACCCATTCGGATCCTGGATCGAGACATCAAGAGACTAAGGAATAAGGAAGTGCCCTTAGTCAAAGTCTTGTGGCAAAGTCAGCAATCTGAAGAAGTTACCTGGGAACGTGAGGATGATATGAAATGAAAATATCCCGAGTTGTTTTAAGTTCGAGGACGAACTTTTCAGAAGGGAGGGTGGATTGTAACACCCCAAATTTCCCTCTAGAATGATGTAATAATTGAACATGTGGCCAAGAATAAAATTATGAATTTAAAGGGGGAAATTTCGAATAAAGAAGATATTAAGCATCTTCTTGATATATGGTGAAGGTGTGTGATAATTATGTTTATATGCTACATTAATATTATGCTTGACATCATGCACATGAATGAATGAATAATGATATAAATATGCATGTGTATGAATTAAATAAGTAGCATTCTCTAGGTGGGCTTTGGTTATGCGGGCTTGGAAAAAAAAGAAATAATAAAAGGAAGAGAAAGAAAAAACAATAGGAGGTGCCAAGGATTGAACCTTGGACCTCAAAGGAAAGCAAAGCCTTAAGAATATTCATGTAACCAATTCACCTAGCAAGGGAGTGCTATTAGAAGAGGATGGGGAATTGTAGATAAGTGGGAAAGAAGATGAAGAGACACAAAAAATTTGAAGAGACACCATTAAAGAGGTGCTTGCCTCTTTACTCATCATAAAAGGCCATGAAGAGGAGGAAATGCCTAAGGCATTTTGAGCAAGAAACCTTCCCCTTTTCTCTCCACCAAACTCTTCTCTTTCCTCCTCTTCCTCACCGAAATCCTTGTGGCCTTGCTACTATTTTCAAATCATTCACCTCCTAGAGAAAACCGAACCAAAAGAAGAGAAGAACAAAAGGAATGCTAGAGTTTAAGAGGTCTTTTCTTCTCCAAAATTTGGAGATCTTTTGGGAACATAAGCACAAGTGGTAAGACTCCCTCACCTGCAACATAATGGCTTTTTATGTGTTTTTATGATTTTTATGATTGCTTGTGATTTTGGGTAAAAGAGAATGGAAGAAAACTTTGAGGGAAGTTTTGGCCATAAAGGGGTACCCCCCTTTTCTATGTCCAAAAACTTAAAGGAAGAGTTCATGAAATTGTTACTACCTTTTGGTAATGAATATATGATGGATACATGGTGTTTGAATGCCCTCCATGATGTAAAGGACTTGGAAGAATTCGGCCAAGTCATGAAATGGGTAAATGTTGATGCATGAAGTAGGCTATTGTTCTAATGATTGTTTCCTTGCTATATAAATGTTTTAGGCCACGAAATTTTGTGAAATCTATGATAAGGGACCCCTGTAATATTTGGCCAAGGGACCTTAAATTATTCCTTAAAACAAATTTTTATAGACCTTCATGAAGTTAGGGTTAAGTCAAGTGATATGCATGTGATTGGGTGTTTTATTTCATGATGGAAATAATTTTATACCTTAGGGTCAGTACCTTATCTAAGTTGTTTGAGTCTAAACTCATGCTCCATTCTATGTATTGATGTTTAGAAAAATGTTACATGTACCCATATGCATGATAATCCAAGTAGAACTCTAGATCATACACCTAAACTAGTGGTTGGTGAAGTACAAACTACTTTTGCACTTGTGAATGAATTCTTACGAAAAATATGCTTTTATTCCCATGATATGTGAATGATTATGCTATGAAATCCCTACTGTGAGTTTCGACAAATTACAAGAATAAGGGTTAAGAATAGGCTCGAGTACAAAGCATGCCCCTAAACTAATGTTTAATGAAGCCTAGACTACCTTTATGCTTGTATATGACCTTAATGGTAAAATATGTTTTTATTTACATGTTATATGAACTTTTATACCATGTTTTTCATACTGTGAATATCGTCAAATTACAAGGGTAAGGGTTAAGAATAAGTGCAAGTACGATTCATGCACCCAAACTAAGGTTTAGTGGAGACTAGTCTACTCTTGTACATGCTAATGATCTCTCATGTAAATTATGTTTTATTTCCATGATTGGATGACTTTCATGCCATGTTATTTAGCTGTGAATATCGGACAAATACTGGGATAAGGGTTAAAAATAAGCTCAAGCACATAATATGCTCCTAAACTAGTGTTCAATGAAGCCTAGACTACCCTTGTGCTTGTATATGATTCCATGTGTAACGTATGTTTTTATTTTCATGATTATATGACTTTTATACTATGTTATCCATGCTGTGAATTTTGGTCAATTACTAGAATAAAGGCTAAGGATAAGTTCAAGTACAATTCATGCACCTAAACTAGTGCTTAGTGAGTCTAGACTACTAGTGTACTTGTAAATGACCTCTTATGTAATATATGCCTTTATTCCAATGCTATGTGGGTTTTATGCTATGATATCCTTGCTATGAGGTTTCGGCCAGCATGTATTAAGATGAGAAAAGAAAGATTAAACTAACATATTGCCTTGATTAAGACAAGCATGTTATATGTACGATGTATTGATGAAACTAGCATGATGGTTGCTTCACTTACATGTGTTAAACGAATGGTCCTTCCATGTCTTGCTATTTATGCTAATGATTATGCCATGAAAGTATGTCTATGTTTATGCATGATTGAATGCCTATAGTACATGCAATATGAAAGAAAGAAAGAAAATGAAAGAATGCATGTTCTATATATGAAAGTATACTTATGATTATGAATAATTGAATGTCTATAGTACATGCAATACGAAAGAAAGAAAGGAATGCATATTCTATATGAAAGAAAGAAAGAAAAGAAAAGCATGCATGTATGTATTTTACTTTAAAGATTGGCTTGTACCGGATCTTGAACAAGATCCACGGTTCCGGACTATCGATGATGCTGTCCCTAGGCTAAAAGATAGTAACCCTAGAATGTAGACCCTGTAGGTCTGGATTAGCTACCTCGCATCCTACATAGGGGTATGCGCGCAAAAGAAAGAATGGGTACAAAGCCGGGGACCCCAAAAAAGATGATGTATATGATTTTAAAGTATTATTTACTATGTTTTCTAAAGAGCATCCTAATGTTTTAAAATGCACATATTCTATGTTTATATGTTTTCATTTATCTTATGTGCCTTATGAATTTTATGATATCCATGAAATGTTATATGTTTTAAATTGCATACGACGTATGGATTTAGTGAGTAGGAAAGAGCTTACTAAGTTTCATACTTATAGTTTGTTTGCTTATGTTGCAGATCAAATAGAAACTACTAAAGAAAGGGATGCTGCAGGAAGGGCTAATGTGTGTGGTGGTGACTTGACTGATCGATCCACTTTAGTGCTATCTATAAACTTAGTTCTTATTTCTAATAAGACATATGTTGATACTTTATGCATGATACTTGCTAGTTCTTTTGGTGGTTATTTAAGTATGGATGCTATTAGATGTTATATGATGTTATTACTTCCTTATCGTTGCACATGCTTTTAGTTATGTTTTATTTCCGCTGCAATGTTAGATTCATACGCAATGATATAAGTAAGTAAGAAAAACAAATAAAAGGGTTAACGTTAACGCGCCGCCTAACGATAAGGGGCGGGCGTTACACCCCGGACCGATCGGCACCCTGTGGTGATCGGTCTACAGACTGATCAGGGGGCTCATGGAAAAACCTCGAAACCTACTGTTCGCTTCCTGATCGATTAGCCGATCGATCAGGGGCCTACCTAATCGGTCACCCGACCGATTAGGACCTGGCTAGTCCGATTAGGGTGGAGCCTGATCGGTTTGGGCATTCCCTGATCGAACGGTGATCCGTTCAATCGCATTAAATTGCGGTTGGTGGACCGATCCACCAACCGATTAACTTCGTCTAAACCCCACCTTCCCAAGCCCTAGCGTCGAAATCCTCTCTTGCGCATGCGATCTACTTGCTGTGCGAGAGCTCCTCCTACGTTTTCTCCTCCCTGCGCGTGGCTTCTTGTGATCGTCTCCCTGCTGCACGTGCGACTGGGTTTTCTTCTACGCTGCTAGGAGTTTCACTTTTGCTGCTGTGTTCTTTCTCGCAAAGCACCACTTGTGTGTGCTGTTCTCTACGCAACTCAGTCACGTGTTTTCCCCAAACAAATCATCAATGGCACCTAAGTAAGCATTTTTGTTAGTTTTCCTTATAGATCAGTTTATAGATTATGAGTTTATGCTAATCATGATCTTTATTTGGTGTTGTATGTGCCATTGCCGTGACCTCCCTTGTCTTGACCTAAAACCTCACTGATCAAATCTCATTTCATTGATTAAACCTATGTTGTATTGATCTTTTTCTGTTATGGTTAATTTGATCAATGTCTGACTCTTATGATTATTCCATACCATGACAAACCCTTTTATTGATCTTGTGATTCTTTAATTTGTGGCTTGATTATCAACTTGTAACATGATCTTATCCATGTTCGATTTACTTATCTTGATCAAATCGTGTTTCTTTGATTAAACCTCACCTCACTGATCAATTCGTGTCCTACAAATGATTGGGTCATGCTTCATGTGATCATTTCAATATTGTTGCCGTGTGTGATCAAATCCTTGTGTTATGATCTGGACTCTTGATCATAATTTGTTTTCTTTTGTTCATTTGATCAAATCTTGTTCATTTGATTCAATTGTTGCCGTGATCTATTCAACCATTTTAGAAAGTCATCCAAGGGCAAAGAACCCGTGGAGGGAAGCTCAAAGGGCAAAGGCCCTTCTTCTTCCGCGCCCTCCTGAAGTCCTCAGCCTTCGTCGAGTTCCAGGTTCCCTAATGCTGCCTGTGAGCAGGCCTTTCAATCTCGAACTTTCAAATTGCTTTCATGTCGGTCAATTGATGGTCCATTTCTGTCTGAGCATTGTCCCTCCATTATGGAGATAATTACCTTCTACAACCTGGGCTTTCTTTGTAACGACCCGACCCATTTGGCGGCCCATTCGGCGACCCCTTATTTTTCTTATGGTCGTCGACCGTATCATTACCTTACTAAGGTCTTCCCACCCCTGGGTGTGAATTTTTGCCTTTCCCAGGATTCGAACCCTAGACCCAGGCTTAAGTACTACTTCTTTATGAATCCTGGTAACCAATTGAGTAACGCCCCAAATTTCCTTCTCTAGCGTTGTAATAATGGAACATGACGCCAAGAATAATATTATGAATTTAGTGGGGAAAATTGTAAATAAAGTAATGTTAGGCATTAACTTGACACGTAGTGGATGTGTGATAATTATGCATATGTATTATATTTAATGTTATGCTTAATATCTTGCACATGTATGAATGAATAATGATATGCATATGCATGTGTATGAATTAAATAAGTAGCATTCTCTAAGTGGGCTTTGGTTATGCGGGCTTGAAAAAAAAATAATAAAAGGAAGAGAAAGCAAAAAGAAGAGGAGGTGCCAAGGATTGAACCTTGGACCTCAAAGAAAAACAAAGCCTTGAGAATGTTCATGTAATCAATTCACCTAGCAAGGGAGTGCTAATAGGAGGAGATGGGAAATTGTAGATGAATAGAAAATAATTGAAGAGACACATGAAAATGAAGAGGCACCATTGAAAGGGGTGTTGGGACTGGGTGCATGTTGACATGGATGCGGGTTCGTAATTTTAAAATTAATTACGTGCAGCGGAAGGTTTAGCATAAATAATTTCTCTAATTATTTAACCACATATCTAAGCATGCAATTTTATCTTGTGTAGACATGATCATATATTTAAAATTTTGTAGAAACATAAACTAATTTACGTATTGCCTCGCGTAACTCGAAGGAAGGGATGTGATCCAAACATAAGCGTCCCTTGGAAGCTCCGCCTCTATTTGCGTCCACGCCGAGTATCTTCGGGATGACTTCGCAGAGCCACGAGTTTCGTGTTCTCGAGAACTACTAGATTCTCCGAGAACGCGACGAGAAAAACCAAGTGAGAAGTCGGAAGACTAACTACAAAAGGATGGTCGGCTGGTGCTCCTTCTTGGGGCTGGTTGGCGCATGGCAAGAAGGGGAGAAGAGAAGCAGAGAAAGAGAGGGAGAGAGCCTATTCCTTCGTCTGTTCGATTATTCCCCAAACCTTGCCTTGGGTCCTTTATATAGTGGCATCTCAACCATCAAGCCTCTCAAATATGGAATAACTTATTCCATCATGCCAAGTTTGATTTTATATCATGGTTAAAATCATATTTTAATTCATGATAAAAAATCAATCAAGTCTCTTCTCTCCTATGGAATAAATTTTCTTATCATGGTAAATCAATCCATGATTGATTTTATAAAATAAACCAATCCATGGTTCATTTTAATTTCCATGAAAAATAAACCAAACCTTGGTTTATTATATAAAAATTTATATCATCCATAATTTTATAAAACAAACTACACATGGTTTATTTTATAAATTGAACCAAAAACTTGGTTCTCTCCCTTTGTTGTGGTCGGCCAAGCAAAGAGGATGGAGGCCCTCTTTGGCCGGCCCATCCAAGCCAAGCCCCAATGAATTAAACTTATTTAATTCATCTATTAAGTCTTCAAAAGACTAGGTCATTTTACGCTTCCGATACGTCTCTGATAAATTCAGATTCGACTTATCGTTTGGCTCAACCAATCTTAATCTCTCTTGATTGGAAAATCCAATTTTCAACTCGTTTTAAATCCCTCGGATTACTCGTAGTGTGTGTGACTAAATAGGCTTTCGATTTATATTGTCAGTGTAACGCCCGCTTTTTTTTTCCATAAGCGGCGTTACGTTAACATGCTTAGGGCATGTAGACATCATAAGGCAGCGGAATAACTTTAACTTGTACATGCCCTGTTACTATTCTACTTAATGACATGGAAACCTTAGCATATTAACATTGAACTTAAGCATCATACCATGTCATACATAACATCATATCATAAGGTTCCATAAGTCATCATTCGAACATATAAGTAACCAAGGTGAAGTTCTAGCATAAACCGTAAACATATAATTTCCTGGGCCAAGTCACTACTACACACATGTGTTCTTGCCCTCCTGCTGCTTCCATCATTGACCCCTTGAATTGTAACGACCCAGAAAATTCTCTTAATATTTTCTTAAAATATTAAGCATGTTTAAATAATTTTCCAAGGGACCTAGAAATATTAAGGAGAACTTTGGCCTAGAAAATCCATGTTTTCTCATTTAAATTGAGAAAACTGAGTACCAATGAGCTTTAAATGGGCTCCAAAAATGGGTATTAATTAGGTAAAATTAATATAAATTAGGTAATAATTAATATATATATAAAAGAATTTTATTTAGGAATATTGGCATAATTATGGGTGATTTTAGGGGGATTTTCGGAATTTAGGAATTAAAAATAATAAAATAAATGAAATAAAAATAAAATAAAAATAAAGGTGCATGAGCCAAGGATTGAACCTTGGACCTCTTGTACAACCATGTAAGCCTTAACCAACTCACCTAGCAAGGGATTTCTATGAGGAAATGAAGTGGATATAAGTTAAGATTAAGAAGAAGATGAAGAGTCATGGAGAGACTCTTCATTTACCTCTTTAATGGATGATAAATAGGGGGGTTTGGGAGTTTCATTCTCTCTTCTTTCAATTGCATTTCCTCCTCTCTTCCTCCCTCATTCTAGCCGACCACTCCTAGAGGGTTTTCCCCTTGGAAAAGCTTCCACCAAGGTTCCATCTCCTAGATCTAAAGTCTCTACAAGAGTACAAGGGCAAGGAGGGATCAAGGGTCAAGAGTTCTACAAGTTCTTTCTCTTTTAAGGTCTAAAAATCAAGAAATCCCAAGGTAAGACTCCCTCACCTGTGGTATAATAGTTCCCTATGATTTTTATGATTTTTAGTATGATATAGTGGTTGGTTTTCGAATTTGATGTTGAAAGGAAAGAAAACCAAGACCCTCATGCTTAAGGGTTTCGGCCACCATGATTTTTAGGTCTATAAATATGCTAAAAATCTGTATAATGCTATTTAATGTTCCCTTATGATGTTTAGAGGTTAAGTATAATTTTTGGGAATTTTTGGAGTACCCTAGGATACCCTAGGGTTTCGGCCAACATGAAAGAAGCAAAGCAAGCACCCTAGGATACCCTAGGGTTTCGGCCACAATATGTAAGGGTCCTTAATGATGCTAAAAATCTCCAAAATGTTGTTTAATGTTTTCTCATGATGTTTAGAGGTTAAATACAATTTTTGAGAATTTTTGGGGTACCCTAGAGGCCCTATATGTTTCGGCCAACCCAAGGACCCAAGGGTTAGGGTTGAGTCTTTAACTTCAAGCATATGTTTATGTGTTGCCATGATATAAGGGTGATGGAAGGTGATTATGTGAATTTTCACATGGCCTTGGGACTCCACAAGTTTCGGCCAAGAAGGGTTAATAGGGTTAAAGTTAAGATTTATTTCAAGTAAGGGCTCCAATGGCTCTATGGTAAGATGCGATTAGTGTTTATGAGTTATTGGGGATTTTAATGGAATTTTTCCATACTCCCCATGGCCTTATAAGTTTCAGCCAGCCCTAGGAAAGTGGCCTAAAGGTTAGGGTTAACCCTAATCATGAGCCCAATGACTTCCTATGGTCTCATAAATGATGTATGATGGTTCCTTTACCTTATGCTATATTACATGTTTATGGAATGGATGGAACTCCACCTTGAAGTTTCGGCCAAGCCTTGGATTTAGGGTTTGGGGTGGAGTTAGGGCTCAAAGAATGATGGTTCATGTTTACCATAAAGTATTTATATGTATAGGATCAAGCATGTGGTAGAAATCATGTTAACCATAACCCTAATGTTTAAGCATCATGTTTTATGCTTTTATGTTTATGTTATGATTGAATGCCATGTTTAATAGGGTTATCATGAATGTTTATGTTTTAGGCCATGTATTTGAATGGTAGGTAGAATGTTATGGAAATCCTACCTATGCATGCTTAGGTGATGTAGAGAACCATGCTAAGTTATATGCTCATGATATGTTAAGAACCATGCTAAGTTATTGTGTATGTTTATGATATGAATGATGCCATGATAAGTATGATAGGTTTATGTTCATGATATGAATGATGCCATGATAAGTATGATAGGGTTATGTTCACGATAAGAATGAGGCTAGGATAGGTATGTTATGTTAGGTTCATGATAAGAACGATGCCATGATAAGTATGTTATGTTTATGTTCATGATAAGAATGATACATGCCATGTTGTATGAATAAAGATGCATGTCATGCTTATGAAAGAAGGTGCATACCATGTTTATGAATGAAGATAATGCTCATGCCTTACAGGCATCATGATGTTATGCAAAAGAATGAACAATGAAAGGACAAGCATGTGTTAAGTCATGCTTTATGTAACATGGTTATGCTATGAATGAATGATGAATGATGACACATGAAAAGTATTTTACTTTATGTATGGGCTTGTACCGGACTGAAGTATGGGTCCAAGGGATGGACACCTTAAGAACGCCCCGATTTTGGACTACCGAAGCTGTCCACGGTTCTGGCACTACCGGAGCTGTGCAACAGGGATGGGCACCTTAAGAACGCCTCGGTTCGGGGACTACCGACTATGCTGTCCTTACCCTAGTAGGTTGGGGCTCGCGACCTCGGACTTGCTATGGATGCGCGCTATGATGTATGTATGTGGTACAAGCCGGGGACCCCAAATGATGTTATGATGATTATGTTTAAGCAAATTAAAAGTATGTTTTAAAAGTTAAGCATCCCTTATGTATATGCATTCCACTCATGCATCCATTCATGTTATGCATTATGCTATGATGATAAGATTTTATGCTTACGCTTCATGTTAAGAAATATGCATGAGAATAAATGAATTATGCCATGCTTAGAAGGTCTACTATGTTTATGTTTATGCCATGAATTATGCCATGCTTAGAAGGTCTACTATGTTCATGTTTATGCCATGTATCATGCTATGCTTAGGATGTTCACTATGTTTATGTTTATGCCATGTATCATGCCATGCTCAGGATATTCACTATGTTTATGTTTATGCCATGTATCATGGCATGCTTAGAATGTTTACCATGTTTATGTCCATGTCATGCTAAAGTGATTTAAGATGTTATGTTTTAAGTAGAGCACCAAGTATGTTAAAGTTTCATGTGCTCCTTATGAGATGATGAACGATGAATGGTTTTTAAGTGTAGGAAAGAGTCTTACTAAGCCTGTGTGCTTATAGTCTTATTTCCTTATACCGCAGATCATTCAAGGGGACAATGATGGAAGCAGCAGGAGGGCAAGAACGCATGTGTGTAGTAGTGACTTGGCCCAGGAAACTCTATGTTTACTGTTTATGCTAGAACTTCACCTTGGTTACTTATATGTCTGAATGATGACCTATGGAACCTTATGATATGACGTTACGTATGACATGATATGATATGATGCTTAAGTTCAAAGTTAATATGCTAAGGTTCCTATGTCATTAAGTTAAGAATGGTAACAGGGCATGTATAAGTTAAAGTTATTCCGCTGCCTTATGATGTCTACATGCCCTAAGCATGTTAACGTAACGCCGCTTATGAAAAGAAAAAAAAAGCGGGCGTTACAGGTTGGTATCAGAGCAGTAACCATCTCACTACACACACATCAAGCCCTCTTCCTGCAGCTTCCAAGTAAGTACCCCTGTGCATATTTATGATAGTAAGCACTTAGTTTAAGATATGCAAGTATGAACGATAGTATGATGAAAAAGTATGTTAAGATACGTAACGATGAACGATATTTTATCTTCTTTTATGAATTTATGTTCTTTTATGAATTAGTATTTAGAATCGTATAGGAGTAGGAAGAAAACTGATATTGGTTATACTGTCTTGGGTGAAGAAGAACATGGCTAGAAGACAGAGTAACCGACTGAACGAGGCGACCCCAACGCCTGATCTGGTGCAATTAGTGGCCCAACTTCAGCGCCAAGTCACCGAGCAACAGCAGACCATTAGTACCTTAATGAACCAACAGGAAAATTCTACTACTCCACCAGTGAACCAGACTGCTATACCTGTGGCGCCTACGGTTACACACACTCCTCCGCTGGGCTCGACCACTGTGGCACGACAGGAGGCTTACCTGATCCAGTGGTTAAGGCTGAAACCGGAGAACTTCTCGGGTGCTGGCGAACCTTGGGACGCCCAGGCATGGTTCAAGACGATGGAAAGTACCCTGGAGCTGCTGGACTGGCCTGAGCATGAGAAGATCAAGTGTGCGTCGTTCTGCCTGTCTGGGGATGCCAGAATGTGGTGGGAAAGGGTTAAGGCCAAGAGACCGGTGGACCAGATGGCGTGGGCAGATTTCGAATCAGAGTTCTTTGAAGAATTCTTCAACATGCGAGTCACGAATAAACACTATGATGAATTCACGGAATTCCGGCAGGGCGATCTCTCGGTCAATGAGGCCGTGAAGAAATTCAATCGACTGGCCCGGCTGTGCCCTGAATTGGTCCGTACTGAGAAAGAGAGGGTCCGACTTATGCTAAGAATGTTGCGGCCTGAAATAGCTCTGAACGTGGCTGGCGGAATTAGCAGACCCCAGACTGCCGAGGAACTGTTTAGTGGTGCCCTACTCACTGAGCACTATCTGAACAATATCAATCAGCAACGGAAGGCGAGGAATGAAAGTAAGAATCAAGTTCACACCGGAATTCTCGATTCCTTCTCTCATTGACCTTAATGATCTTTCCGTTAATGACCGCTTAGGTGGACAAAGGTCCCAGAGCAACCACGTTGGCGGGAAAGGAGATCAAGGTGGTAAACGGAAGTCATGGAGCAACGCTCAAGGAGGCTCAACAAGTAAACAGACCAAGTTTTCCCCCTGCGCGACATGCGGGAAGAATCACTCCGGGGAGTGCCGCAAGGGTACGAACCGGTGTTTCACCTGTGGCGTGGAAGGACATATGGCGGTTCATTGTCCTACAAAGAACCAGGTCTCTCCTCAACCACTGGCGCAGTACCAGGGTGCACCTGCAAAGTTGCACTATATGCCAGCTGAGCTGGAAGGGACCCCGATGTTGGAAGCCTCCCCAATGGTGACAAATGCCAGGGTTTTCTCGGTTACCAAGGAGGACGCTGCAGAAGCCTCTACGGTTGTCACAGGTCAGATATTTATTTCCGGTCAGTATGCTACTGCATTATTTGATACTGGAGCAACGCACTCGTTCATTTCGGTGCCCTTTATCAAGAAGATAGATAGGTTGCCGCAAGTGTTAGACTGCAGGTTCTTAACGACCCTACCTTCGGGAGAAATAATGACCTCCACTCATGTGCTGTGTGCGATGCCGGTCAGAATTGCAGAAAGGGAACTTTACTGCGATCTGATTGTACTCGACATGAAGGATTATGATGTTATTATGGGAATGGATTTCCTGGGTAAATACGGGGCTTCTATTGAGTGCCGTAAACGAAAGGTGGTTTTTCGGCCTGAGGCAAGCTCTATGTTCGAATTTATCGGAGAGCCAAGGAAAAGAACCGGGAAATATTTATCTACTCTCCAAGCCCAGAAGATGTTGGACAAAGGATGTTCTGGATTTCTAGCATATGTGGTGGATGCCAGTCTAGTGAAGAATCGGAAGCTGGAAGATGTTCGGGTGGTATGTGATTACCCAGAGGTTTTCCCAGAGGAGTTACCGGGATTAGCTCCTGACAGAGAAGTAGAATTTGAGATCGAATTAATTCCTGGTACTAACCCGATCTCCAAGGCACCCTACCGTATGGCGCCGGTTGAATTGAAGGAACTTCAGGAACAACTACAGGAGTTGCTGGATAAGGGATTTATTCGCCCTAGTCATTCCCCGTGGGGAGCTCCAGTACTGTTTGTGAAGAAGAAAGATGGATCTATGCGCATGTGCATAGATTATCGAGCGCTGAACAACGTAACTATCAAGAACAGGTATCCCCTTCCGAGGATAGATGACCTGTTTGACCAATTAAAGGGAGCCACTGTTTTCTCAAAAATTGATTTAAGGTCCGGGTATCATCAAGTTAGAGTGAAACAAGAGGATATCCCGAAGACGGCTTTCCGAACAAGGTACGGGCACTTTGAGTTTGTTGTTATGCCTTTCGGCGTGACGAACGCTCCTGCTATGTTTATGGACCTTATGAATCGGGTGTTCTCGTCGTTCCTCGACAAGTTCGTGATCGTCTTCATCGACGATATTCTTATTTATTCGAGGACTCAAGAAGAGCACACTGAGCACCTGAAAATAGTATTAGAGGTTCTTCGGGAAAAGCAACTATACGCAAAATTTTCCAAATGTGAGTTCTGGCTCGACCAAGTGGGCTTTTTGGGCCATATTATTTCTAAAGACGGGGTTATGGTAGATCCGATGAAGGTTGAAGCTGTGAATAACTGGAGCCGGCCGAAGAACGCCAGCGAGATCAGAAGTTTTCTGGGGTTGGCAGGCTATTATAGGAAATTTGTGGAGGATTTCTCAAGGATCGCAGCCCCTTTAACGGCTCTCACCCGGAAGGATAAGAAGTACGAATGGACGGAAGACTGTGAAAAGAGTTTCTTGGAACTAAAAAGGAGACTCACAAGTGCACCGATCCTTACCCTTCCGGAAGGTAATCAGAACTTTGACATGTATAGCGATGCCTCCAAACTTGGACTTGGGGCTGTACTTATGCAGAATGGAAAAGTTATTGCCTATGCCTCTAGGCAACTCAAGGAATATGAACAGAATTACCCCACTCATGATCTGGAATTAGCCGCGGTGGTCTTCGCTCTTAAGATATGGAGGCATTATCTGTACGGAGCGCAGTGTCGAATTTATACAGACCACCAGAGTCTGCGATATTTCTTCACTCAGAAGGACCTGAATATGAGACAACGCCGATGGCTTGAGTTGGTAAAAGACTATGACTGTGAGATCTTCTATCACCCAGGGAAGGCGAACAAGGTGGCCGATGCACTCAGCCGGAAATCAAGTGCCACCTTGATGTCCATATCTAGATTATCCCGACCACTTGAACGAGAAATTATGAATTTTGGGGTTGAAGTCATCTCTGGGCGACTTTCCACTATAACAATATCACCCGCCCTATGTGAGGACCTATTGGAAAAACAAAATGGTGATCTCAGTCTCCAGAAAATAAAAGAGGAGATCCGAGAAGGAAAGGGCGAGGGTTTTCATATCGCCAAAGGGGGAGTATTATACCTTAGGGATCGTCTATGTATCCCTAATGACCCGGAGCTTCGAAGAAAAATACTGACGGAAGCTCACGAAACCCCTTATTCAATGCATCCAGGATCCACCAAGATGTATCAAGATCTGAAGGAGAGGTTCTGGTGGTCCGGTATGAAGAGGGATGTGGCTCAGTATGTTAGTACTTGCATGACCTGCCAGCAAGTGAAAGCAGAACATCAGCGACCCGGGGGAGTTCTGCAGCCACTCGCAATTCCGGAGTGGAAATGGGAAGACATCTCTATGGATTTCATTTCAGGGCTTCCCAGGACTACAAATGGATATGATGCAATATGGGTGATTGTGGACAGGCTGACAAAGTCTGCTCACTTCTTAGCGATCAAGATGACTTACTCGATTGAGCAACTGGCTCAATTATATGTCAAGGAAGTAATTAGGCTTCATGGAGTTCCCAAGACCATCATCTCAGATAGGGATGGTCGCTTTACTTCGCATTTTTGGGAATGCGTTCAGAAGTCTCTCGGCACTAAATTGCGATTTAGCACCGCCTTTCACCCTCAGACGGACGGGCAAACGGAACGGGTGAATCAGATATTGGAAGATATGTTGAGAGCTTGTGCCCTGGATTTCAAGGGAAGTTGGTGTCGATATCTATGCTTGGCGGAATTCGCTTACAATAATAGCTACCAAGCTACTATCGGAATGGCACCTTATGAAGCCTTGTATGGGAGGAGATGTAGGTCTCCGATTTGCTGGTACGAGGGTGGTGAAAAGAAGGAAATGGGGCTCACAACGGAGGTTATCGATAGCGCCACCCGGGCTATACAGACTATTCGACAACGGATAGAGACTGCTCAGAGCCGGCAGAAGAGTTATGCCGATGTCCGGCGTAGACCACTGGAATTTAATGCTGGAGATTGGGTATTTCTCAAAGTGGCTCCTATGAAGGGAGTGACCAGATTTGGGAAGAAAGGAAAATTAAGTCCGCGCTATGTGGGGCCGTACCTGATTCTGAAAAGAGTCGGTAAGGTGGCATATGAGCTGGAGCTGCCTCCAGAGATGTCAGCTATCCATAACGTATTCCATGTGTCCCTGCTGAAAAAGTGTATCCCAAATATGGACCAAGTGATCGAGCCACAGACGGTGCAAGTGCAAGAGGACCTAAGCTATGAGAGCAGACCCATCCAGATTTTGGACAGGGAAATCAAGAAGCTGAGGAGTAAGGAAGTGCCCTTAGTCAAGGTCCTATGGCAAAGTCAACGGTTCGAAGAAGCTACCTGGGAGCGCGAGGACGAGATGAGGCGCAAGTACCCGGAGTTATTCTAAGTTCGAGGACGAACTTTCACGAGGTATGGGGGATTGTAACGACCCGAAAAATTCTCTTAATATTTTCTTAAAATATTAAGCATGTTTAAATAATTTTCCAAGGGACCTAGAAATATTAAGGAGAACTTTGGCCTAGAAAATCCATGTTTTCTCATTTAAATTGAGAAAACTAAGTACCAATGAGCTTTAAATGGGTTCCAAAAATGGATATTAATTAGGTAAAATTAATATAAATTAGGTAAAAATTAATATAAATATAAAAGAATTTTATTTAGGAATATTGGCATAATTATGGGTGATTTTAGGGGGATTTTCGGAATTTAGGAAATAAAAATAATAAAATAAATGAAATAAAAATAAAGGTGCATGAGCCAAGGATTGAACCTTGTACCTCTTGTACAACCATATAAGCCTTAACCAACTCATCTAGCAAGGGATTTATATGAGGAAATGAAGTGGATATAAGTTAAGATTAAGAAGAAGATGAAGAGTCATGGAGAGACTCTTCATTTACCTCTTTAATGGATGATAAATAGTGGGGTTTGGGAGTTTCATTCTCTCTTCTTTCAATTGCATTTCCTCCTCTCTTCCTCCCTCATTCTAGCCGACCACTCCTAGAGGGTTTTCCCCTTGGAAAAGCTTCCACCAAGGTTCCATCTCCTAGATCTAAAGTCTCTACAAGAGTACAAGGGCAAGGAGGGATCAAGGGTCAAGAGTTCTACAAGTTCTTTCTCTTTTAAGGTCTAAAAATCAAGAAATCCCAAGGTAAGACTCCCTCACCTGTGGTATAATAGTTCCCTATGATTTTTATGATTTTTAGTATGATATAGTGGTTGGTTTTCGAATTTGATGTTGAAAGGAAAGAAAACCTAGACCCTCATGCTTAAGGGTTTCGGCCACCATGATTTTTAGGTCTATAAATATGCTAAAAATCTGTATAATGCTATTTAATGTTCCCTTATGATGTTTAGAGGTTAAGTATAATTTTTGGGAATTTTTGGAGTACCCTAGGATACCCTAGGGTTTCGGCCAACATGAAAGAAGCAAAGCAAGCACCCTAGGATACCCTAGGGTTTCGGCCACAATATGTAAGGGTCCTTAATGATGCTAAAAATCTCCAAAATAATGTTTAATGTTTTCTCATGATGTTTAGAGGTTAAATACAATTTTTGAGAATTTTTGGGGTACCCTAGAGGCCCTATATGTTTCGGCCAACCCAAGGACCCAAGGGTTAGGGTTGAGTCTTTAACTTCAAGCATATGTTTATGTGTTGCCATGATATAAGGGTGATGGAAGGTGATTATGTGAATTTTCACATGGCCTTGGGACTCCACAAGTTTCGGCCAAGAAGGGTTAATAGGGTTAAAGTTAAGATTTATTTCAAGTAAGGGCTCCAATGGCTCTATGGTAAGATGCGATTAGTGTTTATGAGTTATTGGGGATTTTAATGGAATTTTTCCATACTCCCCATGGCCTTATAAGTTTCATCCAGCCCTAGGAAAGTGGCCTAAAGGTTAGGGTTAACCCTAATCATGAGCCCAATGACTTCCTATGGTCTCATAAATGATGTATGATGGTTCCTTTACCTTATGCTATATTACATGTTTATGGAATGGATGGAACTCCACCTTGAAGTTTCGGCCAAGCCTTGGATTTAGGGTTTGGGGTGGAGTTAGGGCTCAAAGAATTATGGTTCATGTTTACCATAAAGTATTTATATGTATAGGATCAAGCATGTGATAGAAATCATGTTAACCATAACCCTAATGTTTAAGCATCATGTTTTATGCTTTTATGTTTATGTTATGATTGAATGCCATGTTTAATAGGGTTATCATGAATGTTTATGTTTTAGGCCATGTATTTGAATGGTAGGTAGAATGTTATGGAAATCCTACCTATGCATGCTTAGGTGATGTAGAGAACCATGCTAAGTTATATGCTCATGATATGTTAAGAACCATGCTAAGTTATTGTGTATGTTTATGATATGAATGATGCCATGATGAGTATGATAGGTTTATGTTCATGATATGAATGATGCCATGATAAGTATGATAGGGTTATGTTCACGATAAGAATGAGGCTAGGATAGGTATGTTATGTTAGGTTCATGATAAGAACGATGTCTTGATAAGTATGTTATGTTTATGTTCATGATAAGAATGATACATGCCATGTTGTATGAATAAAGATGCATGTCATGCTTATGAAAGAAGGTGCATACCATGTTTATGAATGAAGATAATGCTCATGCCTTACAGGCATCATGATGTTATGCAAAAGAATGAACAATGAAAGGACAAGCATGTGTTAAGTCATGCTTTATGTAACACGGTTATGCTATGAATGAATGATGAATGATGACACATGAAAAGTATTTTACTTTATGTATGGGCTTGTACCAGACCGAAGTATGGGTCCAAGGGATGGGCACCTTAAGAACGCCCCGGTTTTGGACTACCGAAGCTGTCCACGGTTCTGGCACTACCGGAGCTGTGCAACAGGGATGGGCACCTTAAGAACGCCTCGGTTCGGGGACTACCGACTATGCTATCCTTACCCTAGTAGGTTGGGGCTCGCGACCTCGGACTTGCTAGGGATGCACGCTATGATGTATGTATGTGGTACAAGCCGGGGACCCCAAATGATGTTATGATGATTATGTTTAAGCAAATTAAAAGTATGTTTTAAAAGTTAAGCATCTCTTATGTATATGCATTCCACTCATGCATCCATTCATGTTATGCATTATGCTATGATGATAAGATTTTATGCTTACGCTTCATGTTAAGAAATATGCATGAGAATAAATGAATTATGTCATGCTTAGAAGGTCTACTATGTTTATGTTTATGCCATGAATTATGCCACGCTTAGAAGGTCTACTATGTTCATGTTTATGCCATGTATCATGCTATGCTTAGGATGTTCACTATGTTTATGTTTATGCCATGTATCATGCCATGCTCAGGATGTTCATTATGTTTATGTTTATGCCATGTATCATGCCATGCTTAGAATGTTTACCATGTTTATGTGCATGCCATGCTAAAGTGATTTAAGATGTTATATTTTAAGTAGATCACCAAGTATGTTAAAGTTTCATGTGCTCATTATGAGATGATGAACGATGAATGGTTTTTGTGAGTAGGAAAGAGTCTTACTAAGCCTGTGTGCTTATAGTCTTATTTCCTTATACCGCAGATCATTCAAGGGGACAATGATGGAAGCAGCAGGAGGGCAAGAACGCATGTGTGTAGTAGTGACTTGGCCCAGGAAACTCTATGTTTACTGTTTATACTAGAATTTCACCTTGGTTACTTATATGTCTGAATGATGACCTATGGAACCTTATGATATGACGTTACGTATGACATGATATGATATGATGCTTAAGTTCAAAGTTAATATGCTAAGGTTCCTATGTCATTAAGTTAAGAATGGTAACAGGGCATGTATAAGTTAAAGTTATTCCGTTGTCTTATGATGTCTACATGCCCTAAGCATGTTAACGTAACGCCGCTTATGAAAAAAAAAAAAAAAGCGGGCGCTACACTTCATCTCAATTCTCTTAAATCTCTTATAATTATAATTATTACTTATCATCTCATCACACACATAGCAAGTTGTAATTTATTAAGTAGTAATAAAACTGATTAAAAGTAGACAATGAGACGTAGAAGTGCTAAAGAAGAAACATTAGAAAGAAGAAGAGATAAATATATAAAAAATATCAATTGAAATAATTTATGAAAGATGTTAAGAGAAGTAGTAAAAATAAGTAATCTTACATAGGTAAATGTTAGTAAAAGATAGATATGTAGAATTTGGTTATGGAGTATATAATGTGCATATTAACAGAAGGTTTGTGTACATAATTGTAGATGTAGTAAGAAAAGTAGTTCTATGTTATAGCAGAAGAAAAAAATATTTTCACAAGTAGCATTTAGTTCAGTGTGTGTAATGTGTTGAGTGAGAATTAGAAGTTGAAGTAAGAGTAGATAATAGAATTATTTTTCATATTATAAATCTTATACTAGATATATTAGAAACATATTACGAACGTAATGTAAGTGTTAATAATTATTATGATTTTATAACTGTTTAAGATTAGTAGAGTAAGCTTCAATGTTTTTAACATTAAAGTAACAACTATACCAACTTCTATGAATAAAAGAGCGAGTTATAGGAAAACGTAGTTTTGACATAAGTAAGTTAAAAATTATAGTCCGTGAGATGAACATTATAAGAGCATGAATAAGTAGTCGATAAACTTTTATAAAGTATAGAAAGTTAACATATAAAAAAAAGAAGATAAAAAAAAGATAAAAAGAGAAAATGAATATCTATAAAATGTATAATACATAAACTAGAAGCAGAAGAGTGCAATAGGTGAAGAAGGGAGTGGGTGTCGATATCTGTGCTTAGCGGAATTCACTTATAATAATAGCTACCAAGCTAATATCGGAATGACACCTTATGAAGCTTTGTACGGGAGGAGATGTAGGTCTCCGATCTATTGGTATGAAGGTGGCAAAAAGAGGGAAATGGGGCTCAAGACGAATTTTATCGACGACACTACCCGGAGCTATTTTAAGTTCGAGGACGAACTTTCATGAGGTAAGGGGGATTGTAACGACCGTAAAATACTCTCAATATTTTTTCTTAAAATATTGATCATGCCTATATGGATTCTTGAGTAATATATGAATACTAGCATGAACCTTAGCATGATTTCTTATATAGATAAAAAAAACTAAGTACTAATGAGCCTTACATGGGCTCTTCTAGTACCATGACTATTAGTGGATCTTAGGTAGAATTTTAACATAGATAGAAATGAATTCCAATTAGGAATATTAGCATAACTCTTGATGGGCTCTTATGTGGGCCTTGCCAAAAATAAGAGTAAATGGAATAAAAATAAAGTGCATGTACCAAGGATTGAACCTTGGACCTAGAGCCTCATCATGCATGTACTAACTAATTCACCTAGCAAGTGAGTGCTAGTGGAAAAGGAAGAAGATTTTAGTTGAGGTTAAAGAAGGTGAAGAGGCACCATGTGAAGATACACCATGCTCCTTCACTTAGTATAAAAAGGTTGGATGAGAAGTGAAGAGGCTTAAGTTACTTTTCTTCCACCAAGGCTCTTCCTGTCCTCTTCATCCTCCTCTTTGCCTCCTTCTTGCTGTGAGCCACAAAGGGGTCTTCCCCTTGGAAAATTTCACAAGAGGACTCCGTCTTAAAGATCCAAGTTCTTCTACAAGGCTACAAGGCAAAGGGTATTCTAAAATCAAGAAGGTTTTCTTTGGTTTCTCTATTCAAGGTTTATAACCAAGATAAAGAGATGTAAGACTCCCTCACCTGTGGTATAATAGTTTTCTATGTTGTCTATCATGATTTAAGTTTTGTTTGGGATCTATGTTGAGAAAACTATGGATTAGGGTTTCTACAAGTTTCGGCCAAGCATGGTTTTTGGGTTTGGGATGATGTTAAAACCTCACTTATGATTCCTAATACTTTTTTATGATAAATAAATAATAAATTATGAGTTGTGGAATTTTTGTAGCACCCTAAGACCCTACAAGTTTCGTCCACCTCTTCCCTTTCATGGTTAGGATTAAATCTAACCCTCCAAGCATGCTTATTATGATTCCCTATGATATAATGGATGTTAATTGTAAATTATATGAATTTTCCATGAACTTAATACCCTTCTAGGGTTTCGGCCAAGACAAGGTTTAGGGCTAGGAATTAGGGTTAGCCCCAATTATGTATTCTAATGGCTTCCTAGGGCATTGTATGTATTGTATGGGTGTTATGTTAATTATGGTACCTCACATGTTACTTGAATAATGGGACTTCCATCTTCTAGGGTTTCGGCCAAGCTCCAATTTTAGGGTTTGGGTTAGTCTAAGATTTCAAGTATACATGTTTATGGATTATTATGATGTATATATGTTCAAGCATGTTGTATGAATTTTATGTTACCTAAAACCCTAACTTTATGTGCTATGCATCATGACCTTGTATGCTTATATTACGTGCCATGTTTTAGTAGGTTTTATTTATGGATGTTTTACACCATATACCATGAACACATGTGTTGTGAAGTATGCCTCATGTTTATGTAGAATTATGCATGTATTATGATTAAATGCCTTGAACATAGGTATTATGATAGATATATGGTTATGTAGACCTATGCATATTTTAGGTTGAATGATATGAACCTATGTAGTATGTATCATGTTCATATGGATCCTACCCATGCATGCTTTATGATAGATACCATGATCATGTATGTCATGTGATATGTACCATGTATGTAAAAACTTAGTTATGCATGTTTATCTTATGTATCATGATCATGCAAGCTTTATGAACTATGATGATGCTTATGCCTTAAGGCATAATTATGTATGTAAGTCATGCCTTATGAATGAAGATGATGTCATGCCTCTAAGGCATAATGATGTATGCTTTATGCCATACTTCATGTATTAATATCATGTTTATGTTTTCAATTATGCTATGAAAGATCTATGAATGATGAAATATAATGAAAAAAAAGAAGCATGTGAAGCTATTTTACTTTATGTATAGGCTTGTACCGGACCCAAGTAAGGTCCAAGGGATGGGCTCCTCATGTAAGCCTCAGTGTGGGACTACCGCAGCTGTCCCCGGTTCTGGAATTACCGCGGCTGTCCAACAGGGATGGGCTCCTCATGAAAGCCTCGGTGATGGACTACCGCAGCTGTCCCAAGGTTGAAGGTAACCTAGTACCCTAGTAGGTCGAGACTAGCTACCTCACATCTACTTAGGGATGCGCGCAAATGATGAATGCATGTATGTTGTACAAGCCGGGGCCCCCCATGATGTTATGATTTATGTCAAGTATTTAAAAAATTATGATTTTCAAATAAGCATCCTTATGTTATATGCATTTGACTCATGCATTCATTCATGCTATGCATCTATGCCATGTCAAGTACGTCATATGCTTATGTTTATGTTATGCCATGTCAAGTATGTTTATTCTTATGTTTATGTCAAGAATTATGCCATGTCAAGTATGCCATATGCTTATGTTTATATCAAGAACTATGTCATGTCATGTATGTCTTATGCTTATGTTTATTGCATTCCCATTTTTATTTGCAACCCAAAACCCAGATTTTAATTTGAAACCCAAAAACATCAACGACACATAAACACGAGCGCGAATCAAACAAACATCAACTAGTACCGAGGAAAAATACGACCTGTGGCCCCTTTACTACGTTTTCATGTTTTGATTGCAAAAAGGGTTTCCAGCATTTTATTGATATTCTAAATTCTGATGAACCCATATTCGTGACAACTTAATCTAGTATTTTGGGTCCATCAGTGACCGATCAGGGAGGGCTCCTGATCATTCTGGTGAACGATCAGGGAGAGGTCAGTAGGTTTCGTGGGATTTCATGATCGGTCAGGCTGAACGATCAAATGTCGCGAGCTTCTCACTATAACCGATCAGGAGGAATCCTGATCGGTCAGGGCATGCCCTGATCGGTCCCCGGACCGATCGGGCCACAACCTGATCGGTCTGGTGACCGATCAGTGAGGTTTGGCTGCGAAAGTTGGGAAAAGCAGCAATGCTATGGATCGGTCCGGTGACCGATCCACGATCTGTGATCGGTGAGGGTGACCGATCACCAGAAGGTCGCGATTTCTAGCTTCTCACTGTGGACCGATCAGGCTGGAGCCTGATCGGACTGGGCCTATCCTGACCGGTCTGGGGACCGATCAGGGATCACTCTAATCGGTCCAGTGACCGATCAGTAGCTGATAGCTTTAATTCAAATCCGCTGTCAGACGTCTGATTGTGTTCTGATTTCCTACTATTCTCTGCTCAAATTCTTCTGATACTTGATCTTCTATTGATTTGGTGTGCTAATCATCTGTTAAGTGTGCAGATAACATAGGGATCATCCAAGGAGGGTCAAATGGAGTCTTTTGCCACAACAAGTTTGGCAGTTTTCCTTCTCAGGTTCCAACGAACGACTGTGTCGGTGCAGGCAGCACCTAAGTCGAACCTGGGTTTTGATAATGGCAAAGGGTTCAAATGTTATGATGTTATTTTGATCTAACGTGTTGACTGAGTGTGCAGAAAGAAGTCCTGGCGAAGGGATGCTAGGCACCTAGCGAAGGAATGCTAGGCATCGATACCCTAACACCTGGCGAAGGGCTGCTGGGAACCTGGCGAAGGGTTGCTAGGAGTGTAAGACCTGACGAAGGACTGCTAGGCACCTAGCGAAGGGATGCTAGGGAATCTAATACCTGGGGAAGGGCTGCTAGGCACCTGGCGAAGGACTACTTGGTACCGAAGACCTGGCGAAGGACTGCCGGGAAAAAGTCCATCCGGAGGAGTTGGCTGGCAAAAGGACCGAAGGAATGTGTTTCTGCAGCTTAGAACACCCCAAAGGAGAGGGGCAGAGAACTGGGCAGGGCACCCCCAAGGTCAAGGCAAAACAAGGAAGCAAAGAATCACTTCGAAAGCTTACTGGGCCAGGCACCCTTATGGTCCCGGGCGCCCTGGATGTCTCGGGCGTCCTGAGTCCAAGCCAACCAGTGATCGAAGCAAACTCAGCCACGAAGCC
>JAGFNQ010002292.1:55363-125274 GCA_024364735.1 Boesenbergia rotunda
CCTTATTAGAAAAGGCTTCCCCTAACGTACTATCATCTCACCGCCACCCAATACTATGTTGTTCAAATTTCAGTTAATTGGTTTAGTCCTTAGTCTAACCATCCTAGTCTAAGCATGGTAAATTGCATAAAATAAATAGACAAGCAATCATGCAATTTAAAACAAGAAAAGAAATTCATTTAACTATAAAAATTTTTTAAGTTGGCTCCCCCTGGACTAAAGCCACGGTAATGATTAGGCAAGATATGAATCTTGTCCTTGGGGATCCAATACTGATTTGGTCCAGCTTGGTTGTTCAGGCATAGTTTGGGTACCCATGCCTGAACTTTGGGTCTAGACTGATTCAGTACAGCATAGTAAGATCTTTGTCTCGCCTTGGTTCGATAGCCTAACCCGGATCGATTTAGAACGGACTTCTGTTTTCCAAGGATCATATCAAGACCCTTGGAACCAGAAGTGAATCGTTCCAAAGCTGCTCTAAGGTCCTTGACTTGAGTTTTCAAGGAGGAGTTCTCTTTCTCAAGTTTTTCAACTTGAGTAGAGGTTCCTTCTTGAACCTTCTCAGTTGAGGATCTAGAGTCAGCTTCCTCTTTCAGGAGTTTTACTTCCTGTCGGAGGGACTCGACTCGGATTTTGGCTTTCGCCAAGTCTCGAGATAGATACGCAATTAATTCTGATAATTGACTTTAGAAAACCCACTTACAGTGATTTGGCCGTCCTCTGAAAATGTGAGCTTTCCGTCGTCCGGCTCCGATTCTGATTCGGTCTCGATTTCTTCCGAAGCAGTCAGGGCGAGCAGGTTCGACTGTGGGGCCTCTTCTTCTTCTTCAGAGGAAGACTCGTCCCACGTTGCTTGAAGGGCCTTCTTCCTTCTTGTCTTCTTCGTCTCCTTCAGATTGGGGCATTCCGTCTTGTAGTGACCCTTCTTTTTGCATTCGTAACAGGTCACATTTGGTTTGGTCTTTTCATTTGAAGGATCAGCTGGTTCTTCCTTTCTTCGGCTGGCTTTCCTTCTGTTGGTCTGGTTTTTCAGTTCCTTGTAGTAGTCCCGGGCTAGCCGAACCAGTTTGGGTCGATTTCCTTCGCTGTCTTCTGAGTCTGAATCTGAGTCAGACTCGGGTGCAGGTTGGGGCTTCTTCTTGGTCATCTTTCCAGTTTTACCTGCAACAAAGGCAATGCCTTTCTCGGCCAGGGTGCAGTTAGTCTGCTCATGTAATTCAAGCTCAGAAAACAACTCATCTAATTTAATTTTAGACAAATCCCTTGAAACTTTGTACGCATCTACCATAGATGCCCACAAAGTGTTTCTCGGGAAAGCGTTAAGGGTGTACCTGATCAGGTCACGGTTTTCTACCTTGTGACCGATTGAATGTAGACCGTTCATCAGCTCCTGGATTCTGGCGTGGAGCTGGGCTGCAGATTCGCTGTCGTTCATCTTGATTGTGTACAGCTTATTTAGCAGTAGGTCCCTCTTGCTGATTCGGGTGTCGGAGGTTCCTTCGTGCAACTCAATCAACTTACCCCAGAGTTCCTTTGCACTGTTGAATGGTCCTACCCGGTTCAGCTCTTCTTTGGTTAGGCCGCATTGGAGTGTCTGGGTTGCTTTGGCATCAGCTTCGATCTTTCTTTTCAGTGCGGTATCCCATTCGGTGTATGATTGTGGCACTCCTTCAGCGTTCTTCGGGATGTCCAGTCCAGATTGGATAATTATCCACATGTCCACCTGAGTTTTCAGGTGGACTTCCATCCGACTCTTCCAGTAGGAGAAGTCCTCCCCACTGAAGAGTGGTGGTCTGGCTGTACTGAACCCTTCTTGCATGGCCATTTAGAGATTTTCTGAAATAAAATTAACAAAAAAAACTGTCCCAAGACTTGGTCTTGGATTAGCAGTGCGGGAAGATAATATAAAAAATTATCGAGTGGTGTGTGCACCAACCTCGATTAACGAAAAAATTCGATTAAAAAAAACTTTCGAAAAGATCCGAAAAACTCTCAAATTGGTAGTTGCACCAAATTTGATCTTCCCCGCTCTGATACCACTTGTTGGATCGAGAAAATAAGATAGAGGGGGGAGGGTGAATATCGTAAAAGCATTTCGGATTAGGAAAGAGAATACGCAGCGGAATTGAAATAAAACACACGGAACACAAGTGATTTTACTTGGATCGGAGTCACGGTCGGCTCCTACTCCAAGGCCCACGATCTTTGACCGTTTACTGCGGAAAATTCTATAATATCGCAAAGATTTACAAATATTATTACAATAGTAGTGCAATAAAGAAAATTGTATTCTTCGTTACTGATGCTCGGTGTGGATCGTTCTTCTGAGCATAAGGTCGTCGTCGGCGTTAGAATCTCGAGATCGGAGGTTTCCGGAGCAGAGCGCTTGATCGAAGAGCGTAGAGGCGTTGCAAAATTGATGTTTTGAAGCCTTGGGGTCGAGCCCCTTTTATAGCACTCCTGGGGGGCACCCTGGACGCTGGCGGCGCCTGACACGTGCCTTCGGATCCGAAAAACCTCATCCGAAGCTCGGTCGCGCTTATCCCTCCAGAATCGGCCTCGGAGCTGATGGGGGCGCTCGGGACACTGGGGGCGCCCACAGTTGACTTGGTCTGCTTGGCTTCGTGGCTGAGTTTGCTTCGATCACTGGTTGGCTTGGACTCAGGACGCCCGAGACATCCAGGGCGCCCGGGACCATAAGGGTGCCTGGCCCAGTAAGCTTTCGAAGTGATTCTTTGCTTCCTTGTTTTGCCTTGACCTTGGGGGTGCCCTGCCCAGTTCTCTGCCCCTCTCCTTTGGGGTGTTCTAAGCTGCAGAAACACATTCCTTCGGTCACTAACTAATTCACGCTAGCAAGGGAGTGCTAGTGGAAAAAGAAGAAGATTTTAGTTGAGGTTAGAAGGTGAAGAGGCACCATGTGAAGAGACACCATGCTCCTTCACTTAGTATAAAAAGGTTGGATGAGAAGTGAAGAGGCTTAAGTTACTTTTCTTCCACCAAGGCTCTTCCTCTTCCTTCTTCTTCCTCCTCCTTGCCTCCTCCTTGCCGTGAGCCACAAGGGGCCTTTCCCTTGGAAAACTTCACAAGAAGACTCCCTCTTGAAGATCCAACTTGTTCTACAAGGCTACAAGGGCAATGAGTAATCTAAAGTCAAGAAGGTTTTCATTTTCTTTCTCTATTCAAGGTTGATAACCAAGATAAAGAGATGTAAGACTCCCTCACCTGTGGTAAAATAGTTTTCTATGTTGTCTATCATGATTTAAGTTTTGTTTGGGATCTATGTTGAGAAAACTATGGATTAGGGTTTCTACAAGTTTCGACCAAGCATGGTTTTGGGTTTGAGATGATGTTAAAACCTCACTTATGATTCCTAATGCTTTTCCATGATAAATAAAGAATAAATTATGAGTTGTGGAATTTTTGTAGCACCCAAGGTACCCTACAAGTTTCGGCCACCATCCCATTTCCATGGTTAGGATTAGATCTAACCCTCCAAGTATGCTTATTATGATTCCCTATGATATAATGGATGTTAATTGTGAAGTATATGAATTTTTCCATGGACTTAAGACCCCTATAAGTTTCGGCCAAGACCAAATGTTAGGGCTAGGAGCTAGGGTTAGCCCAATCATGTGTTCTAATGGTTTCCTATGACATTGTATGAATTGTATGGGTATTATGTTACTTATGGTATGTAACGCCCGTAAAATCCTCTCAATATTTTGTTTGAAATATTGATCATGCCTATATGGATTCTTGAGTAACATAGGAATGCTAGCATGATTCCTTATATAGATTAAAAAGTTAAGTATTAATGGGCCTTACATGGGCCTTCTAGTACCATGGCTATTAGTGGACCTTGGGTAGAATTTTAACATGAATAGAATTGGGCTCCAATTAGGAATATTAGCATAACTCTTGGTGGGCTCTTATGTGGGCCTTGCCAAAAATAAGAGTAAATGGAATAAAAAGAAGTGCATGCACCAAGGATTGAACCTTGGACCTAGGATAGAGGCAAAGTCTCATCATGCATGTACTAACCAATTCACCTAGCAAGGGAGTGCTAGTGGAAAAGGAAGAGGATTGTTGTTAAGGCTATAGGAAGTAAAGAGTCACCATGTGAGGAGGCACCATGCCCCTTCACTTGCCCCTCCACTTAGTATAAAAGAGGGGGATGAGGAGTGAAGAGACACCTAAGTTATTTCTTCCTCTTTTCTTCCACCAAGGGCTCTTCCTCTCCTCTCTTCTTCCTCTTCCTAGACGAAACCCACAAGGTGGTTTTCCCCTTGGAAAACTCCACAAGAGGACTCCCTCTTGAAGATCCAAAGTTCTTCTACAAGGCTACAAGGGCAAAGGGTATTCTAAGGCCAAGAAGGTTTTCTTTGGTTTCTCTTTTCAAGGTCTATAATCAATATAAAGAGAAGTAAGACTCCCTCACCTGTGGTATAATAGTTTTCTATGTTGTCTATCATGATTTAAGTTTTGTTTGGGATCTATGTTGAGAAAACTATGGACTAGGGTTTCTACAAGTTTCGGCCAAGCATGGTTTTTGGGTTTGGGATGATGTTAAATCCTCACTTATGATTCCTAATGCTTTCTCATGATAAATAAAGAATAAATTATGAGTTGTGAAATTTTTGTAGCACCCTAAGACCCTACAAGTTTCGGCCACCTCTTCCCTTTCATGGTTAGGATTAAATCTAACCCTCCAAGCATGCTTATTATGATTCCCTATGATATAATGGATGTTAATTGTAAATTATATGAATTTTCCATGGACTGAATACCCTTCTAGGGTTTCGGCCAAGACAAAGTTTAGGGCTATAAATTAGGGTTAGCCCCAATCATGTATTCTAATGGCTTCCTAGGGCATTGTATGTATTGTATGGGTGTTATGTTAATTATGGTACCTCACATGTCACTTGAATAATGGGACTTCCATCTTCTAGGGTTTCGGCCAAGCTCCAATTTTAGGGTTTGGGTTAGTCTAAGGTTTCAAGTATAGTTGTTTATGGCTTATTATGATGTATATATGTTCAAGCATGTTGTATGAATTTTATGTTACCTAAAACCCTAACTTTATGTGCTATACATCATGACCTTGTATGCTTATATTATGTGTCATGTTTTAGTAGGTTTTATTTATGGATGTTTTACACCATATACCATGAACACATGTGTTGTGAAGTATGTATCATGTTTATGTAGAATGGTGCATGCATTAGGTTAAATGCCTTGAACATATGTATATTAGGGTTATGTAGACCTATGCATGTTTTATGTTGAATGTCATGAACCTATGTAGTATGTATCATGTTCATATGGATCCTACCCATGCATGCTTTATGATAGATACCATAATCATGTATGCTATATGACATGTGCCATGTATGAAATGCATGTTTACCTTATGTACCATGATCATGTAAGTTTTATGAACTAAGATGATGTTTATGCCTTAATGCATAATTATGTATGTATGTCATGCCTTATGAATGAAGATGATGTTCATGCCTTTAAGATATAATGATGTGTGCATGACATACCTTATGAATGAAGATGATGTTCATGCCTTTAAGGCATTATGATGTTTTGCATGAACTATGAATGATGAAATGCTAAGTATGCCCTATACCATGCTTCATGTACCAAGATCATGTTATGTCTTTAAATATGCTATATATGTAAGTTTTATGAATGATGTAAAAAAAAAGCATGTGAAGCTATTTTACTTTATGGATGGGTTTGTACCAGACCCAAGTAAGGTCCAAGGGATAAGCTCCTCATGAAAGCCTCGGTGTGTAACGCCCCAAATTTTGGGCTTGCTTCCGATTGTAAAAAGGGCACAAAAATGTCGATATATATTATCAGATTGTATGACATTTATTTCATAAATGAATAAAATTACCTTTTTGTGATTTCATGATTTAATGTTATGTGATTTCATTAGAAAGGATTAGGAATATGTAATTGCATAAATTAGAATATGTGATTTCATGAATTGGAATATGTGATTGCATAAATGTGATTTGAGAATATGAGAGTGAATTGGGCTAATAGGCTTTGCAAAAGTGAAAAACCAAAGAGGAGCAAAAATATGCTCTTGCCGAGGATCGAACCTTGGAACTCTTGGTAAGCAAAGCCTTGAAAAGCAACGAAGTAACCAATTCACCCAGCAGGGGATTGCTGAGAGGAAGGAAGGGAAATTCTTGTTAAGGGTTAGGGAATGTGAAAGGGTAGAGGAAGAGGCTCTTGATGAGAACCCCCTTGGTGAAGGGACACTTGGAGAAGAGGCACTTTGTCTCTTCCCTTAGTATAAATAAGAGGGAGTGCTAAGGGGCTAACCATCATTGTTGTAAACCCCTCACTCACTCTCCCTCTTCAAGTTGCCGAAATCCTAACTCCCTTCTCCCTCTTCAATTTTCGAAATTCAAACTCCTCTTCCTCCTTGAGATTTTCGAAAATTCAAGGGAAGGGTCTCATCCCAAGGGACACTCCCAAGACCCCATTGAAGGTTTGAATCTCTTGCAAGGCAAGAAGAAGTCAAGGACCTCAAGAGCAAGGACAAGCACATCCCCTCCGAACTAAGGGTATACCTTAAGGATATTTAGTGAAAGAAGTAAGTGCCCCTCACCTGTAGCATAATTGCTGTGTATGATTTCCTTCTTCTTGTAGTTTGCAAAAATGGGGATTTGCCCTAGGTAAGTTTCGGCCACCCCTTAAGGGAAAGCCTTGGTTACTTTTTGATACATGAGAAGACCCCTTGGAACTTAGGGTATACCTATATGTTGATTTCCTTCAAGTTGTGATAACAAAAATTAGGGTTTGCACCCCCTACAAGTTTCGGCCAAGACATGGAAAAATTAGGGATTCAAGGGTTGAATTACTCTATGATGTATCTTATGTTAGTGTATGACATGATAGTGTAGATAAGGTGTTTGTATAAATGGTTGTGTGAATGTTTGATTTCAAAAACCCTAAATCCCCCTACCCTACACTTTCGGCCAACCCTAGAAGAATTAGGGTTTAGGGTGCATGATTAACCTATGATGAAATCCATGTTTAATAATGTTGCATGATATGTATGTGAGGTGTTTGTGTAAATGTTTGTGTGAAGGTTTGATTTCCAAAAACCCTAATCCCCCTACCCTACACCATTCGGCCAACACCCTAAAGTTAGGGTTTGTAAAGGATAAACTACCCTATGAGATATGCTTATGTTTGGGATGATGATATGTATATGCAAGTGATGTTTAAATGGAATGTTTGATTGGAAAACTTAATTTTTTCCCTAGCATGTGATATTCGGCCAAAGCATGGAACATTAGGTTTATGAAGGTTGATTACCCCATGATGTATGCTATGCTTAGTATGATACATGATGTATATATATATGATACTTGTATGTGATGTTTGAGGTCAAAAACCTAAGCTACCTCCACCCTTAACTTTCGGCCAAAGGGCCCTATACTTGGGATTGGATTAATAAATACCATGCATGATAATGATCTTGTGTAGGATATGACATGCTTGTGTGATTCTTGATATGTTGATTGGAATGCATGCTAGCCAAATTACAACTTTCGGCCAAGAGAGAACTCTTGGACCCTAGCCTTGGTTGCTCCCATGAAATGCATGCTTTATACTATGCTAGTTATCAAGATTATGAATGTATACATATGTATAAAAATGAGCCCTATAGGGCATGGACGAAGAAGGCTTAGGGCCTAAAGAATGCTTCCCTAGAAGGTTGGGACTAAGAGCATACTTTATGAAAATGAAGAACATGATAACTATTTTATTTTGTAATGGCTTGTACTATAGACTCTTAAAGCGAGTCAAATGATTATGATATTAGGCTGAAGGACTTTTGAGAAGGCCTAGTAAACCCTAGTGGTTCGGGATTAGCTACCTCGTTCCTATTCAGGGGTGCGCGCAAAACATGAAGTACAAGCCGGGCCCTAATGATTATGCTATGTTCAAGTATTATGTTTATATGTTTTCAAAAGAACCTTCCTATGAAGTTAACATGCTTAGATGTTTAAACATGCTTAAATGCTTACCATGCTTGAATGTGATATATTCTCTTACCTTTTTCATGATATCCGATTTTGTGAGTAGGACAGAGCCTTACTAAGCTATTGCTTATCGTTTAGTGTTTTCCCTTATACTACAGATAAAGGACGCTAAGCTATGGAGGCTGCGGGAGAAGGGCAAGTGTGTGTGTGATAGTGCTGGTGGATAAAAAGGATCTTGCTTTTAGTTGCTTCAAGTTTTGGAACTTGTCATGTTAAACCCATGTTATGTTCTTTTTATATACATGCTATGTTTGAAGATGAATAAAATAAAAAATAATCATGCTTCCGCTACATGAACCTTGCATGCTTAAATGATACATATGCCCATGCATAGATTAGATAGAAAAATATGAATGCATGCGTGTAGTTGTAATGTACGAAAATTAAAGTAGCGCCGCCGAATCCCTAGGGGATTAAGGGCGGGCGTAGCTCAATTGGTATTCAGGATTCATAAAGAACTAGATTTAAGCCTGGGTCTAGGGTTCGAATCCTGGGAAGGCAAAAATCCACACCCAGGGGTGGGAAGACCTAGTATGAGTAACGGCACGGTCGATGGACGACGGTACGACGGTCGTGAGGACCGGTAAATGGGCCGGTAGACGGACCGGGTCGTTACACGGTGTGGGACTACCGCAACTGTCCCCGGTTCTGGGACTACCGTAGCTATCCAACAGGGATGGGCACCTTAAGAACGCCTCGGTTCTGGACTACCGTAGCTGTCCCTAGGTTGAAGGTAACCTAGTACCCTAGTAGGTCGAGACTAGCTACCTCGTATTTACTTAGGGATGCGCTCAAATGATGTATGTATGTATGTGGTACAAGCCGGGGCCCCCCATGATGTTATGTTTATGTTTAAGTATTTATAATTATGATTTTCAAATAAGCATCCTTATATTATGTGCATTTGTCTCATGCATTCATTCATGCTATGCATTTATGCCATGTCAAGTATATTATATGCTTATGTTTATGTCAAGAATTATGCCATGTCAAGTATATCATATGCTTATGTTTATGTCAAGAACTATGTCATGTCAAGTATGTTCATATGCTTATATTTTATGTCAAGTACTTCTTATGCCATGAACTCTATGCACTTTCATTACATGTTAAGCACTTCCATATGATTATGTGTTTTTATGTACATCTATATGCCTCTTCATGTTAAATGCTTTATGAATACCTTCGCATGATATGCTTTTGTTTTATGTTACACTCTCCATGTTATGTCTTTCCATTGACTATATGTGACGTATGTTTTAGTGAGTAGGAAAGGGTCTTACTAAGCCTATGTGCTTATAGTTTTACTTTCTTATACCACAGATCAAGCAAGAGGATACTAAGCTAAGGGAAACAGCAGGAGGGCAAGTGTGTGTGTGTGGCAGTGACATGGCAAAAGAAAAAGAAAAGATCCTATTACTCATAATTGTCATATGTCTCATGTTTGCATTGTCACCTTTCAACTTTAGTTTCATGCTAGACTTTATGATGGTTTTCCCAAAGAATAACTTCTTATGTTTTGCATTGTTAACTTTAGTTCCATGCTATACTTTATGTTGGCTTTAAGCTTGATGGTAGGGTAAGTTATGTTTAATGCAAGCATGTTCAAGAATGTTATGTCTCACATGTTATGTCTTATTCTTTTTATGCTATGACAATGCTAAGTTTACCAAGTAGTCATGTTTAAGAATGATAGTTAAGACATGTTTCCATGATTCAAGTGTTAGTTGCATGGTTTAAACGCACATGTAAAAAGTTTAAAATTATTCCGCTGCATTAAGATCTCCATTTGCATATATGTATATTAGCGTAACGCCGCCTTCCGCCCACACCGTAGGCCGAGAAGGGCGGGCGTTACATGGTATCTCACATTTTACTTGAATAATGGGACTTCCATCTTCTAGGGTTTCGGCCAAGCACCAAGTCTAGGGTTTGGGATAGTCTAAGGTTTCATGTATACCTGTTTATGGCTTACTATGATATAGATGTATGTTCAAGCATGTTGTATGAATTTTAACCCTAACTTTATGTGCTATGCATCATGATCTTGTATGCTTATATTGTGTGCCATGTTTTAGTAGGTTTATTTATGAATGTTTTAAACCATATACCATAAACACATGTGTTGTGAAGTATGTCTCATGTTTATGTAGAATTATGCATGTATTATGTTAAATGCCTTGAACATATGTATTATGATAGATATATGGTTATGTAGACCTATGGATGTTTTAGGTTAAATGTTATGAACCTATGTAGTATGTATCATGTGCATATGGATCCTACCCACCATGATCATGTATGCTATGTGATATGTACCATGTATGTAAAAAAAACTTATTTATGCATGCTTACCTTACGTACCATGATCATGCAAGCTCTATGAACTAAGATGATGTTTATGCCCTAAGGCATAATTATGTATGTATGTCATGCCTTATGAATGAAGATGATGAATGAAGATGATGTTCATGCCTTTAAGGCATAATGATGTGTGCATGACATACATTATGAATGAAGATGATGTTCATGCCTTTAAGGCATAATGATGTTATGCATGAATTATTAATGATGAAATGCTAAGTATGCTTTATACCATGCTTCATGTATTAAGATCATGTTTATGTTTTCAATTATACTATGTAAGTTCTATGAATGATGAAATATGATGAAAACAAAGAAGCATGTAAAGCTATTTTATTTTATGGATGGGCTTGTACCGGACCCAAGTAAGGTCCAAGGGATGGGCTCCTCATGAAAGCCTCGGTGTGGGACTACCGAAGCTGTCCCCGGTTCTGGGACTACCGAAGCTGTCCAACAGGGATGGGCTCCTTATGAAAGCCCCGATGATGGACTACCGAAGCTGTCCCTAGGTTGAAGGTAACCTAGTACCCTAGTAGGTCGAGACTAGCTACCTCGTATTTACTTAGGGATGCGCGCAAATGATAGATGTATATATGTGGTACAAGCCGGGGCCCCTCATGATGTTATGATTTATGTTTAAGTATTTATAATTATGATTTTCAAATAAGCATCCTTATGTTATGTGCATTTAACTCATGCATTCATTCATGTCATGTATCTATGCCACGTCAAGTATATCATATGTTTATGTTTATGTCAAGAACTATGTCATGTCAAGTATATTCATATGCTTATATTTTATGTCAAGTACTTCTTATGACATGAACTCTATGCACCTTTATTTCATGTTAAGCACTTCTATATGATTATGTATTTTCATGTACATCTATATGCCTCTTCATGTCAAATGCTTTATGAATACCCTCTCATGATATGTTTTGTTTTATGTTACACTCTCCATGATATGTCTTTCTATTGACTATATGTGACGTATGATTTTAGTGAGTAGGAAAGAGTCTTACTAAGCCTATGTGCTTATAAGTTTTACTTTCTTATACTGTAGATCAAGTAAGAGGATATTAAGCTAAGGGAAGCAGCAGGAGGGGCAAGTGTGTGTGTGTGGCAGTGACATGGCAAAAGAAAAAGAAAAGATCTTATTACCCATAATTGTCATATGTCTCATGTTTTGCATTGTCACCTTTCAACTTTAGTTTCATGCTAGACTTTATGATGGTTTTTCTAAAGAACAACTTCTTATGTTTTGCATTGTTAACTTTAGATCCATGCTATACTTTATGTTGGCTTTTAGCTTGATGGTAGGGTAAGTTATGTTTAATGCAAGCATGTTCAAGAATGTTATATCTCACATGTTATGTCTTATTCTTTTCATGTTATGACAATGCTAAGTTTACCAAGTAACCATGTTTAAGAATGATAGCTAAGACAGGTTTACATGATTCAAGTGTTAGTTGCATGGTTTAAACGCACATGTATAAAGTTTAAAATTATTCCGCTGCATTAAGATCTCCATTTGCATGTATGTATGTTAGCGTAACGCCGCCGTCCGCCTACATCGTAGGCCGGGAAGGGTGGGCGTTACAGGTTGGTATCAGAGCAAGTTGTCATCTCACACACACACATCAAGCCTTCTTCCTGTAGCTTCCAAGTAAGTACCTCTATGCATACCTTACTTTCTTTTGTGATTCTAGAATATGTAAATATGAATAATACCTTACCTTACTTTATGATATCGAATACTTTAGAGTTTGATATGTGGGTAAGAATAACAATAACTTATATTAGCCTTACTTGTCTTTTATGAAGAAAAGCATGGCTAGAATACAGAGTAACAGAATTAATGAGACTACATCATCGCCCGAACTGATGCAATT
Source organism: Boesenbergia rotunda (assembly GCA_024364735.1). NCBI lineage: Eukaryota > Viridiplantae > Streptophyta > Magnoliopsida > Zingiberales > Zingiberaceae > Boesenbergia > Boesenbergia rotunda. The sequence goes on from JAGFNQ010002292.1 coordinate 67,698, forward strand.
AGTGACTGAACTTCAGCGTCAGGTTACCGAGCAGTAGCAAACCATTAATACCCTGATGAACCAGCAAGAAAATTCTACCACTCCACCGGCGAACCAGACGGTGTTACCCGTCACTCCTATGGTTACGCAAGCCCCTCCGACAGGCCCTGCCACTGTAGCACGACAAGAGGCTTATCTGATCCAGTGGTTGAGGCTGAAACTGGAAAATTTCTCGGGTGCTGGCGAACCATGGGACGCCCAAGCGTGGTTCTAGACGGTGGAAAGTACAATGGAGCTGTTGGATTGGCCTGAACATGAGAAGATCAAGTGTGCATCATTTTGCCTTTCTGGAGACGCCAGAATGTGGTGGGAAAGGGTCAAGACCAAAAGACAGGTGAACCAGATGAAGTGGACAGATTTCGAATCAGAGTTCTTCGAGGAATTCTTCAATATGCATGTCACAAACAAACACTATGACGAGTTCACGGAATTCCGACAGGGCAACCTCTCAGTCAATGAAGCCGTGAAGAAATTTAACCGACTGGCTCGCCTATGCCCCGAGCTGGTCCGCACCGAGAAAGACTTATGCTAAAGATGTTGCAGCCCGAAATAGGCCTGAACGTGGCTGACGGAGTTAACAGACCGCAGACCGCCAAGGAGTTGTTTAGTAGTGCCCTACTCACCGAGCATTACCTGAACAATATCAATCAGCAAAGGAAGGCGTTAAATGAAAGTAAGAATCAAGTTCACTCCAGGATCCTCGATTCTTCTCTTTCATTATCCCTAATGAAAGAGATAATGAACAATATCAGAGTTAACAGACCGCAGACCGCCAAGGAGTTGTTTAGTAGTGCCCTACTCACCGAGCATTACCTGAACAATATCAATCAGCAAAGGAAGGCGTTAAATGAAAGTAAGAATCAAGTTCACTCCAGGATCCTCGATTCTTCTCTTTCATTATCCCTAATGTTCTTCCCTTTCATTATCACTCAGGGGGTCAGAAACCTCAGAGTGCCAACGCTAACTGGAAGGAAAACCAAAGTGGTAAACGGAAGCCATGGAACAACTCACAAGGGGGCCCAGCAAATAAACAGTCCAGGTTTTCCCCGTGCGCGACATGTGGAAAAATGCATCCCGGGGAATGCCGCAAAGGTACGAACCGGTGTTTCATCTGTGGAGTGGAGGGGCACATGGCTTCTTACTGTCCTACCAAGAACCAGGCACCTCCCCAACAGCTTGTTCAGTATCAGGGTGCGCCAGCGAAACTACACTATATGCAAGCTGAGCTGGAAGGTACCCCGATGAGCCAAGAGAGATTGGAGCCCCACCAACTATGACGAATGCCAGGGTTTTCTCTATTACCAAGGAAGACGCTGCGAATGCTTCTACGGTTGTCACAGGTCAGATACTTATTTACAGTCAGTATGCTACTGCATTATTTGATACTGGGGCAATGCACTCGTTCATTTCTGTGTCATACACTAAGAAGATAGATATGCCTCCACAAGTTCTAGACTGCAAGTTCTTAATGACCCTGCCTTCGGGAGAAATAATGACATCCACTCACATGCTGCGTGCTGTGCCAGTCGGAATCACAGAAAGAGAACTCTACTGCGATCTGATAGTACTCGACATGCAGGATTATGATGTTATATTGGGTATGGATTTTCTGAGAAATACGGTGCTTCTATCGAGTGCCGTAAGCGAAAGGTAGTCTTCCAACCCGAGGCAGAACATATGTTTGAATGTATCGGAGAGCCAAGGAAAAGAATCGGGAAATTCTTATCGACTCTCAAAGCACAGAAGATGTTAGACAAGGGATACACTGGATTTCTAGCCCATGTGGTCGACGCAAGTCAAACAAAGGACCAGAAGCTAGAAGATGTCAGAATTGTATGCAATTACCCAGAGGTATTCCCAGATGAATTACCAGGGTTAGCTCCTGATAGAGAAGTGGAATTCGAGATCGAATTGGTTCCTGGTACTAACCCGATCTCCAAGGCACCTTACCGTATGGCACCGACTGAATTAAAGGAGCTTCAAGAACAGCTACAAGAGTTACTCGATAAGGGACTTATTCGCCCTAGTCATTCTCCATGGGGAGCTCCAGTACTGTTTGTGAAGAAGAAAGATGGATCTATGCGAATGTGCATAGATTACCGTGCGCTGAACAACGTGACGATCAAGAACAGGTATCCTCTCCCGAGGATAGATGACCTGTTTGACCAGCTGAAGGGAGCCACCCTTTTCTCTAAGATCAATCTGAGGTCTGGTTATCATCAAGTCAGAGTAAAACAGGATGATATTCCGAAGACGGCTTTCCGAACAAGGTACGGGCATTTTGAATTCGTCGTCATGCCCTTCGGTGTGACAAATGCTCCTGCTATGTTTATGGACCTTATGAATCGGGTATTCTCGTCTTTCCTCAACAAATTTGTAATCGTCTTCATCGACGATATCCTTATTTATTCGAGAAACCAAGAAGAGCACGCCGAGCACCTGAAGATAGTCCTACAGATTCTTCGGGAAAAGCAATTGTACGTAAAGTTCTCCAAATGCGTGTTCTGGCTCGATCAAGTAGCCTTTTTGGGTCATATTATTTCCAAAGACGGAGTTATGGTAGACCCAACAAAGATTGAAGCTGTGAGTAACTGGAGCAGGCCAAAGAACGCCAGTGAAATCAGAAGCTTTCTCGGGCTGGCAAGCTATTATCGGAAATTTGTGGAGGACATGTTACGAGCTTATGCCCTGGAGTTCAAAGGGAGTTGGTGTCGATATCTATGTTTAGCGGAATTCGCTTACAATAATAGCTACCAAACTACTATCGGAATGACACCTTATGAACCTTTGTACGGGAGGAGATGTAGGTCTCCGATCTGTTGGTACGAAGGTGGTGAAAAGAAGGAAATGGGGCTCAAGACGGATTTTATCGACGGCACCACCCGATCTATACAAAACATCCGACAACGAATAGAAGCTGCTCAGAGCCGGCAGAAGAATTATGCGGATGTCCGACGTAGGCCCCTGGAATTTGATGTTGGAGATTTGGTATTCCTCAAAGTAGCTCCTATGAAAGGGGTAACGAGATTCGGGAAGAAAGGAAAACTAAGTCCGCGTTATGTGGGACCGTACCAGATCCTAAAAAGAGTCGGCAAGGTGGCTTATGAGCTGGAGCTGCCCCAAGAGATGTCGGCTATTCATAACGTGTTCCATGTGTCGATGCTCAAGAAGTGTATTCCAAACGCAGACCAAGTGATCGAGCCGCAGACAGTACAAGTTCAGGAGGACCTAAGTTTTGAAAGCCGACCTATCCAGATCCTTGATCGGGAAGTCAAAAAGCTAAGGAACAAGGAGGTACCCTTAGTCAAGGTCCTATGGCAAAGTCAAAGGTTCGAAGAAGCTACCTGGGAACGTGAGGACGAGATGAGACACAAGTATCCGGAGCTATTCTAAGTTCGAGGATGAACTTTCACGAGGTATGGGGGATTGTAACGCCCGTAAAATCCTCTCAATATTTTTCTTTAAAATATTGATCATGCTTATATGGATTCTTGAGTAACATATGAATACTAGCATGAACCTTAGTATGATTTCTTATATAGATTAAAAACCTAAGTACTAATGGGTCTTACATGGGCTCTTCTAGTACCATGGCTATTAGAGGAACTTAGGTAGAATTTTAACATAGATAGAAATGAATTCCAATTAGGAATATTAGCATAACTCTTGATGGGCTCTTATGTGGGCCTTGCCAAAAATAAAAGTAAATGGAATAAAAATAAAGTGCATGCACCAAGGATTGAACCTTGGACCTAAAGCCTCATCATGCATGTACTAACTAATTCACCTAGCAAGGGAGTGCTAGTGGATAAGAAAGAAGATTTTAGTTGAGGTTAAAGAAGGTGAAGAGGCACCATGTGACGAGACACCATGCTCCTTCACTTAGTATAAAAAGGTTGGATGAGAAGTGAAGAGGCTTAAGTTACTTTTCTTCCACCAAGGCTCTTCCTCTTCCTTCTTCTTCCTCCTCCTTGCCTTCTCCTTGCCGTGAGCCACAAGGGGCCTTTCCCTTGGAAAACTTCACAAGAAGACTCCCTCTTGAAGATCCAACTTGTTCTACAAGACTACAAGGGCAAGGAGTGATCTAAAGTCAAGAAGGTTTTCATTTTCTTTCTCTATTCAAGGTTGATAACCAAGATAAAGAGATGTAAGACTCCCTCACCTGTGGTATAATAGTTTTCTATGTTGTCTATCATGATTTAAGTTTTGTTTGGGATCTATGTTGAGAAAACTATGGATTAGGGTTTCTACAAGTTTCGTCCAAGCATGGTTTTTGGGTTTGGAATGATGTTAAAACCTCACTTATGATTCCTAATGCTTTTCCATGATAAATAAAGAATAAATTATGAGTTGTGGAATTTTTGTAGCACCCAAGGCACCCTACAAGTTTCGGCCACCATCCCATTTCCATTGTTAGGATTAGATCTAACCCTCCAAGTATGCTTATTATGATTCCCTATGATATAATGGATGTTAATTGTGAAGTATATGAATTTTTCCATGGACTTAAGACCCCTATAAGTTTCGGCCAAGACCAAATATTAGGGCTAGGAGCTAGGGTTAGCCCAATCATGTGTTCTAATGGCTTCCTATGGCATTGTATGAATTGTATGGGTGTTATGTTACTTATGGTATCTCACATTTTACTTGAATAATGGGACTTCCATCTTCTAGGGTTTCGGCCAAGCACCAAGTCTAGGGTTTGGGATAGTCTAAGGCTTCAAGTATACCTATTTATGGCTTACTATGATGTAGATGTATGTTCAAGCATATTGTATGAATTTTAACCCTAACTTTATATGCTATGCATCATGATCTTGTATGCTTATATTGTGTGCCATGTTTTAGTAGGTTTATTTATGGATGTTTTAAACCATATACCATGAACACATGTGTTGTGAAGTATGCCTCATGTTTATGTAGAATTATGCATGTATTATGTTAAATGCCTTGAACATATGTATTATGATAGATATATAGTTATGTAGACCTATGGATGTTTTAGGTTGAATGTTATGAACCTATGTAGTATGTATCATGTGCATATGGATCCTACCCATGCATGCTTTATGATAGATATCATGATCATGTATGCTATGTGATATGTACCATGTATGTAAAAAAAAACTTATCTATGCATGCTTACCTTACGTACCATGATCATACAAGCTCTATGAACTAAGATGATGTTTATGCCCTAAGGCATAATTATGTATGCATGACATACCTTATGAATGAAGATGATGTTCATGCCTTTAAGGCATATTGATGTGTTCATGACATACCTTATGAATGAAGATGATGTTCATGCCTTTAAGGCATAATGATGTTATGCATGAATTATGAATGATGAAATGCTAAATATGCTTTATACCATGCTTTATGTACTAAGATCATGTTTATGTTTTCAATTATGCTATGTAAGTTCTATGAATGATGAAATATGATGAAAACAAAGAAGCATGTAACGCTATTTTATTTTATGGATGGACTTGTACCGGACCCAAGTAAGGTCCAAGGGATGGGCTCCTCATGAAAGCCTCGGTGTGGGACTACAGAAGCCGTCCCCAGTTCTGGGACTACCGAAGCTGTCCAACAGGGATGAGCTCCTTATGAAAGCCCCGGTGATGGACTACCGAAGCTGTCCCTAGGTTGAAGGTAACCTAGTACCCTAGTAGGTCGAGACTAGCTACCTCGTATTTACTTAGGGATGCGCGCAAATGATGGATGTATGTATGTGGTACAAGCCGGGGCCCTCCATGATGTTATGATTTATGTTTAAGTATTTATAATTATGATTTTCAAATAAGCATCCTTATGTTATGTGCATTTAACTCATGGATTCATTCATGTTATGCATCTATGCCACGTCAAGTATGTCATATGTTTATGTTTATGTCAAGAACTATGTCATGTCAAGTATGTTCATATGCTTATATTTTATGTCAAGTACTTCTTATGTCATGAACTCTATGCACCTTTATTTCATGCTAAGCACTTCTATATGATTATGTATTTTCATGTACATCTATATGCCTCTTCATGTCAAATGCTTTATGAATACCCTCTCATGATATGTTTTGTTTTATGTTACACTCTCTATGATATGTCTTTCTATTGACTATATGTGACGTATGGTTTTAGTGAGTAGGAAAGAGTCTTACTAAGCCTATGTGCTTATAAGTTTTACTTTCTTATACCGCAGATCAAACAAGAGGATATTAAGCTAAGGGAAGCAGCAGGAGGGGCAAGTGTGTGTGTGTGGCAGTGACATGGCAAAAGAAAAAGAAAAGATCCTATTACTCATAATTGTCATATGTCTCATGTTTTGCATTGTCACCTTTCAACTTTAGTTTCATGCTAGACTTTATGATGGTTTTTTCTAAAGAACAACTTCTTATGTTTTACATTGTTAACTTTAGTTCCATGCTATACTTTATGTTGGCTTTTAGCTTGATGGTAGGGTAAGTTATGTTTAATGCAAGCATGTTCAAGAATGTTATGTCTCACATGTTATGTCTTATTCTTTTCATGTTATGACAATGCTAAGTTTACCAAGTAACCATGTTTAAGAATGATAGCTAAGACAGGTTTACATGATTCAAGTATTAGTTGCATGGTTTAAACGCACATGTATAAAGTTTAAAATTATTCCGCTGCATTAAGATCTCCATTTGCATGTATGTATGTTAGTGTAACGCCGCCGTCCGCCTACATCGTAGGCCGGGAAGGGCGGGCGTTACAGCTATGGCCAGTACCGTCAAGGTCATGGCAACCACAACCACAGTCGCTGCAGCCACGGCCGAGTCGGCCAAGCTAGCGCGGCCAAGGCTGTCGTGGCCAAGCCAGCACGGCCAAGGCCGCTAAGGCCAAGCCAACACGGCGCTAGCACGACTAAGGTCGCCGCCACGGCCAAGCCTGCCGCGCCCATCACCACCGTGCCCAACGCCGGCGAGTCCAACCCCACCCTAAACCCTAAACCAAGAAAAGGAGACATACCATACGGATGTTGACGAGGAGGCCGAGACACACCGCCGCCGGAGAGGATGGAAGAAAATCGATCGAGAGGGCACAACCCTAATTTTATCAGTAATTATCGATGAAATCTTATTTTCGTCAGTAATTATCAACGGAATTAGGATTTCATCAGGAATCACCCTAATCCACGTGGCCATCTAATTAATCACTGACGAAATTAATATTTCGTCGGTAATTGTTGTTGACGGAATTTTAATTCTGTCGGCAATATCCGTTTTTTCCGACGGAATCTTTGTTCTGTCAGAAATTACCAACGGAATTATGTTCTGTGGGTAATTTCCAACGGAAATAAAACCTCATCGGTAATTCCGTCGGAAATAGTGATTTTTCTTGTAGTGTTATATCGATCAGTGAGTTTTGACTGATCCCCACAGATGGATTTAGACAGGTATGATCGGACCCATTTCAAGCATTATGAATTCCTGATGTTACAAGAAGTCCAACGGGACTTTCCATTGAAAATTTTCAATTTCTTCAAAGATATTAAACTATTTTTGAAAGAATCAGCTTTAGCTTGCTTAATATGAATTATATCACATTCATACTAGACCTATGAATACTTATATATACATGCATGGGGGGGGGGGATAGAAGAGTCATGAGGGAGAAAAATATATAATTGTGTGTTTTTTTAATGGCATATACACTTTGATAAATTCGAAAATCTTTAGACATTATTATATATATCAAGCTGACCTACAACAACTTTACAAGGACTGAAATTGTGAAATCAAATACACATGTTCAAACTCTGCTGGACAGACAGAAACATACACAGAGATTTGTAACTCATACAGTTAATCTTAACAAACTGTGGAAGTGTTTACATAATCGAGCAGGCTGTTGGGTTATCATCACTAAACATCACGCTTGTACTGTCGTCGATGATATGGCTCTGCAGCGCCGGGTTCTGGTAGTAGTGGTACAGGTGCGACATGGAGCTGTCGTAGCCGTGTTTGCGATAATTGTAGGAAGAGGTAGGGAGGGCATTAAAGGTGAGGAAGTTTGCCGGCGGCGCCGACGGGTCGTACTGCTTCAGGTGGTTGTACTCCTGGTTGTGGACGACCGACTCAGGGTTCATCAGATACGGCCACAGCACCGCTCGCCGGCCGGTCTTCCTCACCGCCTTGAGCGCCTTCTTCTCCTCCACCCACCCGGTCACCGTGACCTTCTGCATCACCACGTTCACGTCCACGTCATGAACCCCTATACGGATCCATCCATATCGATTAACATGAAGATATAATTAGTGAAAGAAAACATGAGAATTAATTGTAGCGATGGATCGATCAGTAGTAGGCGCACCGTCAAGCTTGAGCAACGCTTTCCTTATCTTGCTTTCACAGCCAGAGCAGTCCATATGGACAAGCATTTCAACAATCTGAGCAGTGAAATTCCAAAATATTAAAGAGAAATCTACACGATCGAGATTACTACAGAAATAATGGATGAGCTAGGGGGCAACTTACTGTCATCTTGGCTAGCTAGCTTTTCTCAAGGTAACACACTTGCCAATTGCTAAGTAGAAAGGAAGTTTGGGGAAGAAGAAGATTCATAATTAAATAGAGGTGGGGAAATGCCAGGGTCAGTCATCTGTAGCCAGATAGTAATGATTAATGGGAGTGGTTTGTTGCTGAACACTTGCACAGCAAGTTCCTGATGATGCAAGTTCCTGATGTAGACAAAGGAATTGCGTCATGACTATGCCCTCGTTTTGCTTATTTAAATTTGTCAAGCTATGAAGTCAATGATAATGGTTTTTTTTTAAGTTACACGACGCAGCATTGACTATGATCGCAAGTTTGCAACGGATTAGTTGCAGTGGAGATAGAACTGAAAAATGAAAGGTTTCAGATTATTTCAAGGGTTGAGGAAATCGATGTATAGATTATTTTTGATTTTTTTTTTTTGAAAAAAAAATGATGAAAGGATAATCATTTGGATTGAGTGCGTTGGAGTTATTATAAAATTATAGAAATTGAAATAATTAAACGTCGATCATTATAAATGGTTCTATAAGTTTTATCTTCGAGTTTAATAATCATTTAACGGGGTGTTTAGTATATATTCATCAATGAAAATGATAATAAATTTTAATTGAAGACTTTATAGATTTAATAAATAATCTAATAGAGATTGAGTTATAAAATCAAAAATATCATATCTATATTTTGATTCTAATTCTCGTATACCAAATATCAGAAATGAGAATAAAATACCTTATAAACCCGCTTACCAAACGACCTTTAAGTTTACATCCATCCTGCTCACCGATATATCGTTTATTTATGAAGTCTATTGTTATAATTTCATGATAATATTTTTTTTTCCATTTTTCAAAGTACTTTGATGATAAAAAAAGATTCGTTCTTCTCAACATCTTCATCAATCTATCCTAAGATCAACATAAAAAAGATAAATCATGAAAATTACTGACCCAGACAGTAACTAGCATATAAGAAAAGATAGACACTTAATTTCATCATAATTTGACCCTTTAACCTCATAACAGTAATGCCTCAACCGTTAGGTGGGGATTAACTTTTCAAAGTAACCTGTTAGATAAAGTGATGGGTAATGAAATATAATTGCAGCAAATAAATCATAGAATTGACATTAAAATACTAGGGAAGATTTTGATCGACTACAAGGCTAAAAATAAACAAGAGGCAGATTATATATCTTCACATATTCTAAACATGTATGGACATCGACTTGAATAAATGCCAGGAAAGATTTGGAAATTCGGAATGTCAAGCATCACTCCAATTGTCATCATCGCTGCTGACGAATGCCTGATAGAAATTGAAGAACTAATCAGAAACAGAGCTAATTTGTGGAGGAAAGTAAATGGGCAAAAAAAATAAAACCAACCTGGCGAATGGCACTAGCCTTTTGCAAGATTGTATTGACATTATTATTTGCAGCATTGGTTGTCGGGTGGTGTGGAATGTCTCTCGGTGTTGATGTTGTAGTTCGTCTCAGACTAAATTTCTGCAGATAATTACAAGCGATAATGGATTTAAACAGTTGACCAAAGGCGGTCAGCAACACGATTAAGAAGCATGGACAAGTAATTTAGAAGGTTATGAAATTCCTGACTATAGTTATTAACTTCCGTAACATAACGGCAGAAAATTCTCAAATGATGGGTTGAGATGAGCTAACTTTCTGATATCCAATGAAAGTGAACTTGCTTTATCATTATTTAAATATTATGCAAAGAAAATTAAATTTTGTCAGTGAACCACAAGATAAAACAGATTCTGCAAGTTTGCACCTAGCTCAGATTTAATGTTGCAATTTAAGGTTTTCGAATGGCACATCAAGGTACTAGGACAATTCACTTAAAGCTCTTTACAGGACTGAGTAAAGTCCATATCGGATGGACTGATGATTAATGTATGAGTGTTGCTACCTTGAGGTTTGAAGGTCAAAACCTGACAAAGTCAGTGTACCCGTCCTCCCCACACACTAGCCATAGTATCCGGGCTAGTAGTCCCTGTGATTTATCTCCTCCATATTGACCATGAGACGGATTAGTGGGGGCGAGCAAATTGCCTTTTGCCACCTTTACAGAACTGAGTAAAGCACAAAACTTGGCAACAGTAGACAACTACATCGCAATTGTAAATAGAAAAACATTAATCAAATATAGACAACAAACTATAGATAAATGGAACTTTCCAAGAGAACTTTATATCATTATACATATTGAATGCACATGTATGCTGAATTTTTTCAAGATCAACATACAACAGTGCATACATCATATTGTCTAAGTTCAGAGGACTGCATATTCTTATAAATACTGAATGCATTAGTATTGTGTTTGGAAACAATGATTTTTTTTTTGTTGTCTAGGTTTAGAGGACTACATTTTCTTATATTTACCGAAGCCATGAGTAATATGTTTTTGCACGTAAACCAATTATAAGTATACATGTGGTGGTGTTCTTGGAACATGTATACTGAAGGTATGTAGCAACGAGGACCTTCAGTAACAACGAGGCCACATGCTACCAGTGTACACAGGCCATCTTTTATTAAGCTGATAATGTTATTACTGCTGACTGACAATAAGAATGAAAACTTCTGAATCCATGTTGCATGGGCGTGTAACATGGTTGTCTGCTTGTGAAGCCAGAGAATAAGCTACAAAAAAAGAGCCAATTACTAAATCTACTCACAATATGATTAAAGAATCCAAAGTCAATCTCTTAAATCATTATTCATAAAACTCAATTGTGTTCTTATACTATCTTACTCAGACTTGGGATATGAATATCCAACAAGGGAATCAAGGATGGATCCATAAATTAGAGGTGGGCTAGGCTTTGGGTGTGGAAGGGGTGGACGAAGCACCAAAACAAAATAAACAAAGAGAAAAAGAAAGAAAGAAAGAACACATCAATTCTCTTTAGTGCCAAGTTGTAGGCTATAAAATATCTAAGTATTTTTGGGGCTAGGCCTATCTTAGATCCGTCTGGAATGGATCTAAGCGTAAACACTTCAAATTATCAAGTGAGAACATGGGGTCAAGTGGATCCAAGTAGCTGTGACATATTCTTACTTGGGTTGGTTTGTGATGACATAGGTATGGGAGGTAACCCAAGAGTTGCGAGGCATTATTATGCTTCAACTAACAAGATCACCTATGTGCATTAATTAATTATTGTTTACAAACCAGCTAATGTTCAAAACATGAAAAAGTTTATTGTTTTGGAACATGGAAAGTTCTACATAATTGCTAGAATGTTTGATGCAAGTTACTAGAAGGAAAGTGAAAGAATAAAGTTTAGACAGATGTTCGATTTTGAAACAGAATTGGAATATTCCCAGAATGATGCAGCACCCTGCAGGAATTATGGATAAGTATCTTCTCTTGGATGTGCAGGAATGGAACATCATTTAGGAAAGCCCACGAGCAGTATAAATAATAATAAAAAAAGCATTTCTGAATTTTCGTAATAAGTCAAAATCAACCTTATTTCTGATTTGTTGAAGCAAGTCTTCCCTCATGTCAATTTCAGTATGACTAGCACTATGAGTTACCCATTGCTGTTCATTCCACTTCTGCTGATCTAGCTGAAACCCATTTCACTGAATGAGGAATCTAATATTTCTCAATAGAAGAAACAAAAATATGCTTATAACTCAAGGAAATCCAATTAAGACTATCCTCATCTTGACTGATAAAAGAAATACGTACACTAATATCTGACATAACCACTTCCTCCTTCGGATGTTCTAAAACAGCTTGTTCTATGCATGAATTTATGGGTAGATTTTGCTCCATTTTCTGGGAGGGAGAGATTCTTAGAGCTTGTGAAGCATCCAAGTGACCGAGATTGTTCTTAAAATTATCATGACCTTCCAAAGTAACAGATGGCTTTGATGTCCTCCACTGCATAGGGGGAAGAGGTGGGGGTGCTTCATCTTTAGGTACAACTTTTGCATTTGCTAGATTTTCTGGAAAAGAATGGCATATATCTTCTTGTTTTGTTGAAGATAAAACAGAATCAAATCCAGGAAGCTCCATCATGGAGCCTAAATGGAAAGGCAGTTTGCTCTTGTCCACAATGACACGCAAGTCTGCTTCTAGTATGTGCATATCTGCATGGTCCATTTGTCCAGATCCTATAGGTCTAGAGATTGATGTAGTTGAGGATTGAAACCTTCGTGAAATATCATTGAATTCATGATCAAAGTATTCACTACATTCATCTTGATCCCATTGCTCAGAGTTTGAATGTGAGCAAGGACTGAGAAGATCTTCAGAAGAATAGGCACAAGATCTGCAGAAGGTATCATCATCTGATTCGGAGCAAATTTCTGGCAAAGTTTCAATGGGGCCTTCGAGCAATTGAAATGATGGAAAGATAAAATCTTCATTATTTTCATGTAGACTACCACTGGAAAAATCCAGCTTCAATCTGGCGTTTTCCAAGCCATTTATAGGATGGAAAGATATTTTCATATATTCAAGTGGTGGAGAACCTTTCACAGGGTAGTGCTGAGTTGAAGAGTCTTGCTCCAAGTTGGATACAAGAGTAGCCTTTTCATTGATACTCTGCTTGTACAATGTTTGAGATGCAACAATATTGGGTTCTTCCTTGTTATAATTCAGACAGGAATTTCCCTCTGGTTTTGTTGTTTCCATGCTTGTATTTCCTGAATTTGTGGTAGGCAAAACTTGTCTTTGGATAGTATTTGAAAGAAACTTTTGTGCAAGCTCAGAAAAACTAGAGGAGACGCCCATTGTGCTTTGGCATGGCCCTGCACTCAACCCAATACAATAACTATCCCTTGGAGGGACACCATTAATCTCACTGGTTCTTGTGAGTTCAAGTTTATTTAAGCTAGAATCATTACTACTACTATGACTATCATGAGAATTATTTAGCAACTCACTTTGTAAATAAGGTTGAACAGACATATGTGAGTGATGCTTGATATCCACATCTGAAGGCATTCGAACAATAAGTTTCCTTCTTGCAGACAATTGACCCCCAGCTGAGTTTTGTTGGACATAGGAAACCAAAGTACATTCAGAATCCACATCCATTTCAGAACTGAAATCTACTGATGTAGGATCAAGTACTGTGAATGCTCCATCTGATTTTGCACCTGGTTCATCATCAAACATCTGAGACTTCACAGTGCAACTTGAACAATCAGTTTTAGAACCTCTAGTATTAGATATGTAATTCTTATTATCCTTATTCACGGCTCCAAGCTCTGGAGGTTTTGAAGGCTCAACTCCAAATAAGTCACCATTTGTCCAAAGCTGAACAGAAGGCATAGAAGATGCATAAGTAGGAAGAGAATGTGCCAGTATAGATGGTTCAGATGCCACTTCATCTGGTTGCACCGTTAGTCCACAAGAAGCCCCTGATTTAGAAGAAAGACCACCATCATACACCCATGATGATCCTTAATTTCTGAAATATCAGAAGCATTAATTTCACAAGCATTATTAGGAATAAGATAGTCTTGGTTTAGCACTAATTTTGTGGCATAAGGTGATTGCACAGGTTCTGAACCATTCAAAGAGTTCAAATGCAAAAAGTTACCAGTCCCATTTTGAGTCAGGGCACTATCTAACGAAGCAGGTGCTTCAGCATCATGGGTATCTGGATTTTGTACAGAAATGATTTGATTTTCTCCTGATTCAGATTCCACTCCTAATGAATTAGTGTTAGATATTGCCTGTATTTCCATTTTAGTACGACACTCAACCTCTGTCTCCGTCTCAGAATCCATTGTGTTGGGTGCATCGACATAGTTGTCTGTCTCACTAGTGACTTCATCAAAATGGTTGACACCAGACAAATGTTCTGGAGTTTCGACAGAATGAAATACAATGTCTTCATGAATCAATGCTTCAAGTTTAGCATGTTCAGCATCGATTATTTCAGAATTTAATTCGTGAGAGTCTGAACTTTCAACTATGACGCCTTCCTGCACCACTTGAACTCTGTCAACAAGTATGTCATTACATGATGATGGACTTGCAGGCTTAACTATTTCTGTCTTTTCCTCCCACGTAACAGAAGATCTTGGCATACTTTGTACTTGCAGTGAACCTGGTTGAGAGACATCATCACGATCCTCTGTACTTGGCTCATCTTGTAGAGCAGAAACACTGAAACCACTGTCATTGCCATGTAAATTAAGATTAGGCAGTCTGTACCCTAGCTCATCAGGCATCATTTGAGAGCTTGCATATGAGGTTTCTTCAACAAAGCTTTCCTTGGTCTTTGAACCAAAAGAGGTAGATATACTTGAAATTTCATGGTTTAATCTCAATTCAGGTGAAGAAATATTTCCATTCTCAAGAGAAATGCAATAGCCATCAGTGCTTAGTGATGCAAAATTTTCACCTATGTCATATTTCCTATTTTCACTAAGAGTTCGAAATGATTAAATTAGTCCAAGGTAAAGAAAACCAGATTATTTTTAATAATGCTAAATAGTTTGACACTTCAAAAAAACTGCAAAAATACCTGCTATGACGGCATGCTGAGTAGATTGCCTGTTGAATTTCTGCAACTCTAAATCTTGACCCTTTCCTCTGTTAATACATAAGAAATCAACTTTAGTTTTCTATTTTCCTTAAGCCAAATTTGAAACATAATTAAATCGCATGTACATGTCACACATTACAAATTTTATTGGATTTTTGGGGTTCAGGATGATTGGAGTTGTGAGTTATATATGTTATAGAGCACATTCCTCTCCTAGTACTAGATTTTTCTTTCTCATTCCCCTATAAGGGACATTGCAAGTTATGCTTAATGGTGTAGCCTCTTCTCCATCATCATAGACACTAATTTTCTTTATCAGCTCTTTCTGCCATTATAAACCCTAATAATCTTACTCTCCTCTCTCCACTATCGTAATACCAATTTTCTGCTTCTCCTCTCTCAGATGTCGTAAACTCAAAATTTTCTACCTCCATTTTCCATCTTTAACGCCTCCCTCTTATTTAGGTCTATCATTTAGTTACTACCATGTCATCCTTGTTTCATGACTCTTCCATACTCCAAAATATCCCTTTGTTAGATAAAATATTAAATGCAACCAAGTCCAAGACATACCTAATCTTATGCCTAAATTTGAAATAGATGTCTAGGGGCTTTAACTACATGAGTTGTAAAATTACATTAATAATAGAATAAATTATCCCTCTAAATTCCAAGCTAGGGTTTTCCATTTTAATCCCTTTAAAGGGAGGTCATGAATTTAAATTGATACGCAGTCTCCCTACCTCCACTCCAACAATAACCTAATCTCTGTCCTCTTTCTCCATCTTTCTTTCTCTACCTTTCTCTCCTTGCATATGCACAAGCTTTTTTCCTATACAAACCCAGCATCGTCATTACGCTAGGTCATTGATGAAGTTACCAAAGAAAACAGTGTGTCCTCAGAACTAACATCCACACAACTACTATTTCCAACATAACCATCGAGAAGATTTCTTCGTGGCCACTGACCTCTCTTCAACACAAACATGGCATTCCTAGCATTTCATATGTCCTTAAATATGAAAACAATTGTACTTTGATCTTTTATGCGTTTAAATTACCAAATTTAAAATATTTTCTTTCTCTAGCTTTTGAAATTCCAAAAATCCCTTTTCTCCATTCTTAGTTCCAAAATTATTATATTCAGCAAAGGTTATACGTTGACTGCAGGCGCCTCACCCGACCGGCCCCACAACCATTTGTAGAGAAATAAATCAAGAAACCGAGCATCTTATATCATTGAAAATTTCAAAGGACCCTTTTGAAATTCTTATAAATATTAGGACTTTTATTTACAAAAGTGCACCTTTATAACCCATCCACTAATTCTTTTTCCTCCCGTGCTTTTTCATCCACTCCGTTCCCTCACGCCATCTTCGTCATCACACGCCTTTGCCGTCAATGCCACCACCACAGCGTGCCGCCATCGCTGCTACCACCGCAAGCCACTACGTTCATCTCTCTCCCTCTATTATGCCTTTGTCCGAATGGAGATGGATAACAATGCAAAAGAGAGGAGAACCGAGAGCTCCAATCTTAATGACTCACAGTGGATTGGCTAAGCAACCATAACTACTACACCCTCATTCAAAAAGAAAAAGGTTGGAGAAATAGAATTTCAAATGGTTGAATAGGAGGGAGTTGCTAGTATAACATCGAGATATTGGAGTCAACATGCACAAACATGGATTCCTACATAGGAGTTTTTCTTGCTTGTCACACTATATTTACCCTGAGCATGATTTAATTTATGAAAGTTGATGTTATGAAAAATAAATTCATTATACTCTTATCCTTACTTTAACTGCTTAATTTTCCTATCACATTGCTTGCCCTTTTGATCTTGGTTGATTTCTATCTTATTTGTTTCCCATTTGAGAACTATGATAAATTAATTTTCTTAATCATTATGCTAACTAATAAATTAGAAAATTAATTGTACCATAAAGTTTCAACTCTGCGCTTATATGTTAGTACTAATATTAATTAATAAAATAATATAATAGATGCAACATTTATGCTTAGAGTTTTGACTCTGCACTTTGAAAGGGGTGTGTTATCATTAAAATTAAATTGACAAGATAAGAAATGTAACACCTACATTATAGAGCTATGGCTCTACTCTCTAAAAGAGTTGCATAACTATATGTAATTTAGCACTTTGACTCTGCCCTTTAAGAGTTGCATGACTACTGTAGTGTAGAGCTTCAACTTTGTCCTTAAAGAGTTACATAATATTCATAGTCTAGAGCTTCGGCTCCGCACTCTAAGAGTGGCATGATTATTTGTAATCTTGAACTTCACTCAGTGCTCAAAGAAGTATGCAACTTCTCAAGTAAATTTATAAAGAAATAAGTGTAATCTTTATTTTGTAGAACTTTAGTTCTAAAGAGATGAATTTTTTATACTAGAATAATTAAAGTAACTATATATTTATATATAGAGCATTTGTTCTGCAGTTTAAAACATGGCTTTCGAGTCTTTTGGCGCGTTCATGGGTTTTGACCAAATTGAGCTGATTTTTCCTCACGAGGTGGATCGCGGATCATTCACCCTATTTTTATGTGAGGCACCTCACGAGATGGATTGCGAATCATTCACCTTATTTTTATGTAAGGCATTTTCGAGTGGATTGCAGGTTGTTCACCCTATATGTGAATACACATGATGTAGTTTGTATTGGATGAATTGTAGATCGTTCACCCCATGTAAATACGATACATCTCTTTCGGATGGATTGTACGTCGTTCACCCTATGTATGTATAGGTGCATACATATAATGTATTTATTATGAGCGGATTACAGGTCGTTCACTCTCCTATATGATGCATCCTTCTCGAGTGGGAGGTCACTCACCTTGATATTTTTATTTATACATGATGTGTGCATATTACATGGATCATAAGTCATTCACCTTTACTTATACGACGCATTATGTTGGGGATCGTGTGGTCAACAAGAGAGGGGTGAATTGCCCCAGAAAAATGAAACTTGAATCTTTTGTTTTACTTAACAAAGATAGAGATTAAAGCAAAAACACTAACATGAAATAAATAATAACAAAAATAAAAAGAGACACAATCAGTTACTTAGTTTACAATTAGGAAGATTGTTAATCCAAGGTAAATAAGCGCTCGTTCTCCTAATGCACTCCTTGGGGCGGAGAAGTCTCTTATATAGATTAGAACTCAGAGGAAAACAGAGAATACTCCAAAAGAAATTTGTTATAAGTGAATTGATGAAAGTAACTGAGTTCTGGGGTCTATTTATAGCCTAGTGAAAGTCAATCCAATTGTTAACGTGGCCCTACATAGGCGCCGCTCCTGACACGTGTAGGCTTATCCTTGTCGCAACGGCCGCAAATGGCTACTTTAGATGAGGTCAAAGTATCTCGGGCACCCGTTTGGACTCGGGCGCCTGTATGGTCGAGCGCCCGAGTGCTTACTGGTCAGCTTTTAGATGACTAGCCTTCTCTCGACCTTCTAGGTGATCTCCAGCCATCCGGAATTGGGCTACCCGAACCCTTCTCCAGCCTTCTCCTCGAGCGTGCTTTCTCCCGGCTTCTCGTCCCTCGAACGCGCAAGCATCTTTCTCGCTCCACCGACGTACTCTTCCACAGACCTCTGCGTCCCTCAGATGCACCGAGTCCGTCGGCTCCCTTTCCGTGTCATTCTTCTCGTCCGCTGCGTCTTCTACTCGACTTTCTATGTTCCTAAGTTCCTGCACACTTAGACACAGGAATTAAATACCGACAGGACCTAACTTAACTTGATTGACCACATCAAAAATCACCCAGGGTACTTATAATCTCCTCCTTTTTGATGTGCATCAACTTGAGTTAAGTTATGGTTAAACAACATATGAAATGACAGAAACAAATATTTGACAATGCAATTAAAAAAAATCTGAAATTCAAAAAAAATCTAAATTTGGAATTTAGACCTCCCCTTTAACTTAATCTTATTTTCTCGCCCTTTGATCACATCAAAAAAAAATATGTTAAGGGAAAAATCAACTTAAAAATGTTTAAACTAGATTTTTATAAAAATTTTGTGTAAAGAGACTAAGTATGAAGGAAAATTAAAGTAAATTTTGACAAGGAAGAAAAAACATGAGTAATTTGAAAGGCAAATGCATTTTGAGAACAAAAATCATAGAAAATTATTTAGACACCCAAAATTTTCAAAAATTTTTGATAACATGTGACAAGTAATAGATAGTCTCCAAAAAATCAAGTTTTTAAAAAATGGGTCAAAATTATAATTTAAAATTAAAAGTCTAATTATCGATAAAAAATTTATTCTTAGTCAAAAATTATTTAAATTATTATCTAAGTTAGAAATTTAACAGACTCATCTCTGTAAAAATTGCTAAAGTAAAATAAATTTTCTAACTATAAGAAAATAATTTTGAATTCAGAATTGATAATTTTTTAAAGAAATAATTTTAAAATGGGACTTCAAATTAAATAAATTTGAAAATTTTTCTCAACATTCAAAAGATAATCTATAGATAAAAAAAATGGATTTGATAAAAATTAATTTTTAAAAATAAAAAATCAATTTTTGAATGAAAAAACATAAAAAATCTATTTAACTATCAAAAATTTCAAAAAAAATTTATAACTCACAGTGAACTCTATTATCAAAAAAAATATAAAACTAAATTTTTTGCAATAATTACATATGCAAACAAAAATTTTCAAAAGGTTGGCAAATAAAACATTAATTAACACACAAAAAAAATATTAATTATTGACAAATCAGTATTAAAAATCTAACAATTTAGTACAGATTTTGGGACACAAAACAAATTCATACTAACAAAGTTAATCAAAAATTTAGATAGAATATAACTTCTAGGACTTCTTATAAGTTAGCCCTTGTGATACCTACATACTAATTTAGTCTTCCAAAATATCTATCTTTTGAATTTTGAAAACATTTTAAACATGTATGGTTATTTTTTAATTTTTCAACTTGAGGCTTCAAGTTCTCATTTTCTAATTTCAATTTATCATACATATCTATTGCACATGCAAATGCTAATTTCTTTTTCAAATCTACATTTTCAAATTTTAATTTATAGTGATTTAGTCATTTTCTTAATGTCGAAATAAAATTAATCGGGTAGAAGTAAACATACCTCACTTACCAGGTCATTTTCGAATTCGGGGGCTCCCCCCTCTTCGTTGGTCTCTTCTAACGTCGCTCTCCCTTCATCGATGCTTTCTTCTAGGTAGGTGGCCATTAGTGTTAGTACGGCGTGTTCCATGAAATCGGACTCATCTGATGATGATTTGTCTAATGTTGCATTCAGGTTCTTATGTCTTGACTTGTTTACCTTTAGTCTTGGCAGTTCTCCATGATGTGTCCTTCTTCCTCGCAATTATAGTAACGGATCTTTCTTTACTTTAGGGAACGTCTCTTGCCATGCACTTTACTAAACTCTTTAGATTTAAAATATTTAGATAGTTTCCTTACCATACACGTTTTTTCTTCTTCATCAGCTGATGATTCCTCCTCGTGTTGAATCTTCCTCATGCTAAGGGCGATGTTGTCCGTCTCATTCTTTCCTGCACACCGAGATTCGTGAAGTTCTAATGCCGAAAATAATTACTCTAAGGTACTTACCTCAAAATCCTTAGAGATGTAGTATACGCATCTATTACGGAAGTCTAGTCCGGGGTCCTCGAGAAGGCATTTAAGGCATACCTTTATGCGTCGCGACTTGTTACCGTTTCTCCAAAGTTCTTAAGTCCTGTGATCAATTCTTTAATTTTAGCGTATAGTTGGGCAATTGATTCTCCTTCCATTCAGAAGTTGCTGAGTTGATTGCGGAGCACATCTCGTTTTGTCAGCTTTGTTTCAGAGGTACCTTCGTGAAACTCCTAGAACTTTTCCCAAAATTCCTTTGCTGATTTGTATGTTCCGATGCGGTTAACTTCTTGCGCCAGTAAAACGGTTAGCAGATGAAATTTTGCTTTCCTGGTTGACACAAACTCCACTTGCTCCTTCTTTGTCAACAGGCTTTCTTTGTCTTTATCGTCGACGTCTTTAAAAACTTCAAAATCATTTTTCATAATTAATAATAACTCAAAATCAGTTTTAAAGAATACCTGCATTCGCTTTTTCCACATAGCGAACTCCCTCTTGAATTTTGGTGGATAGATGACTGGTCCGACTATTTTCTTTGCTTCAGATGGCGGTTAGTCCTTCTGGAGTGTCCTGACTCTAATACCACTTGTTGGGAATCGTGCGGTCGACAAGAGGAGAGTGAATTGCCCCTGAAAAATGAAACTTGGATCTTTTATTTAGCTTAACAAAGATAGAGATTAGTTTATAAGCAAAAACACTAACATGAAATAAATAATAGCAACAATGAAAAGAGGCACAATCAGTTACTTGGTTTACAACCAGGAAGTTTGCTAATCTAAGGCAAATAAGTGCTCATCCCCCTGATGTACTCCTTGGGGCAGAGAAACCTCTTACACAGATTAGAACTCAGAGGAAAACAGGGAAAGCTCAAGAAAAAATTCGTCACAAGTGAATTGATGAAAGTAACTGAGTTCTGGGGTCTATTTATAGACCTAGTGAAAGTCTATCCAGTTGCCGACGTGGCCCTACACGGGCGCCCGAGTGCTCAAGGGCGCCTAACACATGGCTCCAAGCTTATCCTCGTCACAACGACCGCAAACAGCTACTTTTGGATGAGGTCAAGGCATCTCGGGCGCCCATACAGACTCGGGCACCTATATGGTCAGGCGCCCGTATCCATGCAGGTGCCTGAGTGCTCGGGCACCCGAGAGTGCTCGGGCACCCGAGTGCTTAATGGTTAGCCTTTGGTTGACCAACCTTCTCTCGACCTTCTGGGAGATCTCCAGTCATCCGGAGTTAGGCTCACTTGAACCCTTCACCAACCTTCTCCTCGAGTGTGCTTTCTCCTGACTTCTCGTCCCTTGGGCGTCGCGCACATCCTTCTCACTCTATCGGTGTACTCTTTCACATACCTCCGCATCCCTCAAATGCACCGAGCCTTGTCAGTTCCCTTTCAGTGTTATCCTTCTCGTCCGCTCCATCTTCCGCTCGACTTTCTGTGTTCCTATGTTCTTGCACACTTAGACACAGAGATCAAATACCAACAGGACCTACTTGACTCAGTTGACCACATCAAAACTCACCCGAGGTACTTACACATCATTGATGAATATATTATATATGTGGTTTGCCGACTTAATAAACTATATTGAGTTGTGGGATAAAATAAGACTATAATGTCAGTAATCTTAAAAAATGAGAAATTAAGGAGAATTAATGAAATTAATTAATAAACTACGAATGATATGGAAATATAATTTATAAATTATGTTGATTCTCTTGTTGATTATATTTTCATGCACATTCTCTTATCTGCACTCTGCACTTCGTGCTCACTCTCCTTTTCCTTTGACTTCTAGGTTAATTACTGAGATATATATATATATATATATATATATATATATATATATATATATATATATATATATATATATATATATATATATATATAACATTAGTGGAATTACTTCAGATGTATAAATGTAGTTTAGTTAGTTTTTTTCTATATTTTGCTCTGACATTGTTATAGTTCACGCGCGGAAAGCGAAGCTAGTGTCATTGCAAGCCTAGCTTGTACAGGGCGTGATAGAGTAGCCCACCACATGGGAGGGTATTTCTCTCAGCTTCTTGGGGAATCGACCCTTACTTAATTCTACAACTCTACATGTGGTGACCAACTCAGCCAAGCTCTAAGAGCTAGTTCCAAAATTATTATAAAACTTACCATAAATATTTAAGCTAAATTATGATTCCTACTCTTAGATATGCAAATCAAACATTAAAAAGTAGTGCATGTTTCTATTTTGGGTTTTATAGAAACAAACCCACAAAAAGTAAGCATGTTCGATGCTCAATGCCTAAGATTTTAGATTCTTTTTATAATGTCTAGAGATGACAACAAGGTCACCCACCATTTTCATTTATAAATATCAATACTAAGTATAAATATTATGGGTTTTTAATAATATTCAATAAAAACATCGAATTTAAGGATATTTACTTTGATTTTAGAATTTTTTAATAAACTTTTAGTGAATTATTAAAATTATTTTTGAAATTATTACTTTTTTAAAAAAAAAGTTCAGCCTAACTCCAGAGTTTGGGCTGATGCTAGACATAGAACACGACAATTCAAGCACCAAAGTGTCCTGGGCCAAGTTTAGCATGGCCTCTCATGGGTGCATGTTGTGTTCAACCAACGCAAAATAAGTTGAGACCTCTAAAAAAGTTTATATAAATGCCAAAGTAAAGCATTTTTTACCTACGATGTATTAAGAAGTCAAGAGACACCAATATTGGTCCTAGGCATGGATGAACAGATAGAAGGTTATATTAAGCCTGGATAGCTTAGGTTTAAATGGTGCAAACCTGTGAACATAGATCATAGCCCATGCTAAATGGCAACATAAGATTTATGTAACTGGCCTAAATAATTAGTGCGGCAACTTGATAATGTTGTATTTAAAACTCAATAATTTCAGTTGACGCTTACAGCTTAATGATGATGACGTATTTAGAAGTCAACTAAATTATGAACAAAATAAGCCTTTTTCTAGCATTGCCTTTAGTTTCCCACAAGATGGTAGAGAATAGCTTCTATACCTTGAATTTTTCAACTTTCTTTTCTTTTAGATCATTTTTAGCTCCTTCAGTATGTGATGCAGCCCATACCCTCTTGAAATAGGACGGATCTGAATACCTTTTTAGACAAGCTCCAGCACCAGAATGATCAAATCTGAATTGGAGGATTTTGAACATATATAATACATAATATATGAGACAACAAAAGGAAATAGAAAATTCATGAATCAGCATCAAATGAACTTACTTGTCAAGGAGAAATAAACGTGGTGGATCACGGCATTCTTCATAAGAATCCATCATATAGCGAGGAAGTTCACTGGAAAGTAGGAGGTTTTGACCATGCGGAATGTGAGTATGCCAGTCAGAACCTGGAAAGAAGATGCCATGACGTGCCCAACATGCATAACTACATTATATCATAAAACTTATGGTTGAACATGTGAAATGAAATTTTCATCGTTATAAAATATATTTCTATGATAGTAGTGATATAGCCATGTATAGAGCTCACTACATAGATAAGATCCATGTTGCCGGCCCTAAATTCTTGGGAAAAATAGTGATAATAACAACTTCCTAGCATAGTGTCTTCATTTCATCAATTAATTAGTGGGAATCCCTTGTAATAATCAAATATCTCAATATATCAGAATCGATGACCAAATTTTATGATCATAGTTAGCAGTTACAATGCAATCAAATAGAGAATAGGCACTACAATGAAATCATTTTCTTTCCAGCTATAGTATATGTTAGGCAAAGGCAGAGTGGAGAATAACAAAACAAAAAACACACAAGATTTATGTGGTTTGGCAGAAAACACACAAGATTTTCTTTCCAGCTATGACCGTCATAGTTACAAAGAGCATAATTGGAGAAATAACCCTATATTGAGTAGCTTTTCTATGAGAGAAAACAAAGCCCTAATCTGCCCAAACATAAAGGAATTGGAGGCATAACCCACTATACAACAATAATATTCAAGCGAGAAATACAAATGCCAAAAGAGATGTATCTAGGTCATTTCATCCACAGTGTTTCCATTAAACTAGATGCATCTCTTTTGGCATTTCTATTTCTTGCTTGAATATATTTGTTAATATATATACATGTATATGTATATATTTGCAAATAAACTTATGTGTAGGAAGCAGAGACCAATACCTGCAATATATGCAAAGCGGATGTGACTTGTTTGTTCTTTAATGACCTTCTCAATAGATGGAATTGCAGATTCAATGTTTCTTACTTGTGCTATCATTTTACGGCTTCTTCCAGCTGTGGCTGTTACTTGCTCATGCAAGTCATGGAAAACATCTGCAGCAAATCTTTGATATTGACACATTTATCTCAGTATGATACAATTGACAGGACAATTTACTAGTATGCAGGATCTTGAAAATAATGGGTTACCACTGGTAGGAATCACCATTTGTAAAATAACAAAGATAAGGGAACCAACACATACACTACCAGAGTTATCATGAATTTTAATCAAATAGCAAAATAAAAAAAATAAGTTTTCAACAATTATGTCTAATCAAACTTGATCTAAATGAATAACCATAAGGAGTGAATCTACACTTAGGTATTCCATGATAAAGGAGGTAAATTCAATTATCAACTGAATCACAACAATAAATCAATGATACATAATATCATTTTGTCAGGAGACATTTTCTTATGGAGCAACTGAACCGTCAGAAACCTTGGGATGCTGACTAAACTTTACATCTCTTTGAGGTGCTTGATTGCTAGTTGTGGATCTAGTGAATATGGATTTTCAATCGTTCACTTCAGTGGAACCTACAGATGGAAACAAAATGGTCGGAACAGATCAATTTTATCTATTAAAATAATGCGCACCAACAGGTGGTAGACAAGCTTCCCACCTACCCTCTTCGACTCATCCAATTTAAGGTCTACAAAACGCGTCCACCTTCAATGGACTTATAAATTAACCTTCCATGATATTAGCTACGAAATTAGTAATAGAGTACCATTGGCTCGCATAACAAACATTGCAGAAATATGAAAGAAATAAGAAGCAAAAGAACTCGGCTTCTCACTTCGATTAGCCCCATAAATCGAAACTATTTTAAATTAACTACAACCAAATCGAACGCAAAGGGAATTTTTCATTCTTATCGAATCAAAAAGAGGATTTAAAACAGAATAAGCACAGCATTTATATGTGAAGACTCGAAATAGCATTTTACATCGCATGCACAACCAGAATCATCCTGTTTCTGGTTTTTAATTTAAAATAAGCATTAATAAGCACAGCACTAATGAGGCGTTTAGTTTGCTCCGTTTTTTTATTTTTATTTTTTATTTTTTCATTTTCTATAAAATAATTTTATTTCATTTTTTTAATTTTCTAAAAAATGTTATATCTGTTTTTGAAAAATAAAATTGGATAATATAAACTAAACGTATTTTACATAAAATCATATTTATACAGAAAATAAAAATAAAAAACAAACATTAAACACCAAATACCAAACGCCAAACGCAGTACAAGGAACAGTAAGGAGAACGAGCAAAGACGGAAGAAAGAATCATAACTGCAGCACAGACAAGAAAACTTTAAAACATAATTTAAACAAAATAACTCACTCGGCGAGATCGCCCAACTGCCGCAAGATCCCTACGAGGCCGGCCACGGCGACGCCATCCAAGACCGCCTTCGGTTTCTCCTTCCTCAACGACTTCTTGTACAACTCGGAATCTCCCAAGCCGTACTCGTTCCTCACCTCCAATCGGACCAGCGGCATTCTCTCACTCCTCGTCCTCACCTCCGAGGATCAGAAAACCGATTCGAATCAGAGATCTCCACGCTTTGGTAGCCGAAGCGACTCGCGCACATACCAAGGCAAGGGGACTTGCAAGCGCGGGTGGCGGCTCCGGCTAAGGCAGCTCAACTCCCGAACTCCGCACGCTCTCGCACAAGCACACATTCACTGCTGCGATTGCCGTCTCTGCAAGCCATTTGCTAAGCTTTGGGTTAACAAAAGCTGTCTCCGCAAGACAAGGAGAGGAAAAATATCAAATTATTATTATTATTTAAAAAAAAGGAATTTGCAAGTTCTTCTTTATTTATTTACTATTTATAATAGAAAATGAGATACATAAAGAGTCAACGTGGAAATGTGTCAGAAAAAAAGGCGCAGATGTGAAAATTCTTTAATTGTTCATTCATTGGGACATTTTTACCGTCGGAGATGCATAAAGCCATCCGTCGGAGAGAAAGATGACAACATGGACAAATTCGGTGGAGAGAAGCTGCATGTAAACAATTAATGAGATTTTTTAATTTCGAGTGATCGGTTCGGTCTCACAGAAATAATCCATTAGTTGTTAGGGTAAATCGGGAAGTGTTTATAGTGGATGATCTAGAAGTTTAGGATCTCAGGGTTCGCGTTTCATTTGAAGAAAAAATTCTATAAATACATTGTAACTGAAATCAAATTACAGATATCTGAAATAACGATTGAGCGTTCTTGCGCTGCATCATAGCTCCAGAGACAGAGAGAAGCTGCATGTAACTGCATGACTATGTAACTATTTTTTTTAATTATTCTATTTCAAAATTTTATTTCAATTTATTCATAAATATCCAATTCTCCGAATCTATTTTGACTTTCTCAACTTAATATCCGATCGTTGATCCTAAAACTTTCTTCCGACTCAATATCTAAATTTTACTGATCCATCGAGAGTCTATCCAATAAGATATTTGATTCACTTATCTATTTATATTTTTATGATTGATATTGTTCCGGAAAGAATCGTCAGCGATGTTTGATCACCAGAGGTTCTACCCATGTGGAAGTCCCTGTAGAGAAGAGGAACTCTTCAACCTACGAGGTTAACACGAGCGTTAGGGGACACGTCGGAGGTTGTCCGGCGAAGTCCATTCCAATGCTCATGTCAGGATCGTGATGGAGAAGGCAACTAGGAAGGAGAAAAGTACTAAGTAAGGACAGTGCATAACCCTCTTACCGGAGGGCTGAGCTACCTTTTATACCGATAGAGGTAGACTAGGCATGTTCCCTCGATTTGTGTCACGTCTCCGTGATTGGAGCCACGTTGCCCCCTCTTTCAGCGATTACTGGAAAACTTTTGAAACGGTCTGCGCCGTTATTACGCTTCGACCCGTTGCGATATTTAAGGGTCGTAATGACTCCTTATAACGGGGATGCTTATCCGTAAACAAGGAGGGGGGTCAGTACTTGATGTCGGTCGTCACTGGGGCTCCGCCTCCCGAGGTGATCTCGGGGTTTTTTTGGCCCGGGTGAGCGCGAGCGTTGCAAATCCCAAGGTGCTCTCGGGGCCCAACCCCTCGGGGTGATCCCGGGGAGTCTTCTAGTTGACCCTCCCAGGCGCGTCCCCCCAAGGGGGGTCCCGAGGGCCTGGGTTGCTTCGATCCGATGTGCCGCGCTACGCTGCTTCTTCATCCCCGTACCTGCCTCGGGCTATTCAACCCTATCACAAGTCCCCCCTTCAAGTCTGATCGAAGGAAGTGTGGCTGACTGATCGGACTAGTGTAGAGATGAAGAAGTTGAGCTCTCGCAGGCCTTCATCTTCCTTACTCCTGTAGTACTTATGCAGGGCCTTCGGATTATAATCTTTATTCCGAGTTCCGAGAAATCCTCCTTTTTTATTTCATCCTTTTCGAAAAAGGTTACTCCGACTTGGCATCTCGGCCGAGATGGCGGTGGTTATCCTCAAAGTGGGTCAGATACCCGTGGAGCCCCCTGCAGGCATGTTGACCTTCTTCTTAGGGCAGATGGAGTTAGGGCTCCGTTTCCCTATCCCCCCATTTTTTCACGAACATAGCTTCCTATTTTGATATCGCCCTTCATCAGATGGCTCTCAATGCCTTCGCCCAGATGGGAGGGGCGTATATCATCTTCAAACTTTTTTATCTCCCTATGACCCCTCATCTCATTCTTTCTTTCTTCGTCCTGATCGGGTCTAGAGGAGTCTTTAGTTTCGTAGCCCAACCGGGCCATAGGTTTTTAGGAGGGTTCCTTTCCTGGCACAAAGGATGGAAGGAGAAGTTCTTTTTCATTCGACTATCGTCATTGCCCTTCAGTCCTCTGTGTTGGATAGAGGATTTGCCGACTCCTCCTTCATTAGGGGCATTCCTTCAGAGCCCCGTGTGCCAGCATGCTAGAAAGGTATTCTCCGGCATGGAATTCAGCAGCCCCGGGCTAGTGCAGGATGAAGAACTTATGTACCGGGCGGGCCTCAATCCTAAAGTGACGCGAATCAGTCCCACCCTTGGTACGCTCATCTTTTTCTTCAATGCCCACTAGTTCTAACTGATGTTCTTTTTTGTCTGGCTATTGTAGAGGAAGTCATGTTCGCCAAAGTGATGGGCAAGCTCATCAGATGGGAGGAGCCCAATAATGAGGCGTTGAATCCTCCCCCAGTCGCTTCGGACGCACATCCTGCTCCCGCTGAGTCCTCGGAGGGGACTGCTATCTTGTCCCATGGGATTGCTTCACCCGAGAGGGTCGAGGCCACTGTTACATCCCCACAGGTAGTGAGCCGAGGGCCTTCCGATCAATAGGTTAACCCTGTGGTGGATCTTTCTTCTAAGGGTGGCTCTTCCCCGCAGACTGTCCATCCAGAAGGGATTAGCGAGGAGACCTCCCCTCTTGTTGCTCCTTCAGCAGTCTGATCCAATGGTCGGCAGAAGCGGCGGCTCCCCAAGGGCTTGGGCCCTAACTGGAAAAAGCTGCGTTATGCCAGTTCCTCCCTCCTTCCCTTGGTGCCCGAGGAAGCGGCTCTACCCTCCGAGGGAGTAGTCTCTGTACCTGCCCTACTGGTCCCCGCTCCGAAGGTGGTCGTCCCAACGCCTCCATCTACGCCTCCCAAGGGTAAGGAGGTGTTGCGTACTCAATACCGAATGAGACTGGACCGACAAAGGAAGAAGTTGGATGCAGCGTTGGAGGCCTCCATACAATCCTTCCCTCCGGTGCAGTTCAAGGAGGTTCCAACCGAGGGGGTCTTGTCCGAGGGGACTTCTAGCTCCGAGGAAGATGATTTCGACCCCTCCAGTTGTTGGAAATTCTGGGCCGCAAAAACCGCTTTTTGCGTTGCGGAAACCACAGAAGTTCGGCCACGGATCCGTGCGAACATAAAAATAAATTACGAGTACGAGTTTAATCTACATTAGATCTACTTGATAAGAATCATTACCCTTGACGCGTAGCCCTTCGCTTTCCCGCTTGTCCAAAAGGCCGCCGGATCTCGTAGAGTATCAAAGCAGACACTCCTCTATACGTATCCACGCGAACAAATGAAGATGAATCAAAACCTTAGGTGTGCTAGCACCCTATAGGTTTCGGCCAAGAGGAGAGGTCGAAGAAGCACTCCAACCAAAAATCAAGAGAGAAGAAGAAAAGCCTCACACACCCCAAAATGAAACAAAACATCGGTTTTGTTCCTTCATGGTGGCCGGCCACTTAATGGCCATTAATGGCCATTAGGTGGCCGGCCATAATGGCTATTAAGTGCCATTAGGTGGCCTTCCATATCCCTTTTCAATTTGAATTCGAAATTCAAATGGGGGGAAACCAAGTCATCACTTGGTCAAACAAAGGTGAGGTGGGTTTTGGTCAAGTCAAACTTGCCTTTTATGGACTTTCCATAAATAGTCAAGTCAAACTTGACTCCATTTCTTCTCCCATGTCAAGTCTAACTTGAAGTGGAACCAAGTCAAGTCAAACTTGATTTGGATTTAGGTCAAGTCAAACTTGCCTTTTATGGACTTTCCATATTTAGCCAAGTCAAACTTGACTTCAATTTTTCTTCATCTATTTGTTCTTTGCGTGTGACCCTATAGGTTCTTGTAACGTTGGCAATGCTTCTAACCTCTTAGAAACATAAGCAATGAGCGGTATCTAGCAACACATCATTGCTACCCAAGTTACAAGAATGTTGAGATCCAACATCACCTTGTGACTAATAATTGTGACTCTCACAATATATGATAATGTCCCTCTATCCATGATATCTAGATTGACTCAATTGAGGCATAGACCGTGTCATCCTCGAGTCAATCTATATCTTGAACTCCAAATAGACTCACACTAATCAAATGAGTTCAATATCTCATATTGACTCACTTGGGCATGGCCATGCACTTTGTGGTCTCACTCTATCAAGAATACGATATCGCTCCCGTCATATAGGAGGGATAGATCCCATCTACATCACTCACATCCCTCTCCATAATTTGTTACATACCCAGTAATCGCCTTTATAGTCCACCCATTTACGGGTGACGTTTGACGAAGCCAAAGTACGTAACTCCTTATGTAGGAATCCATGGTGACTTCAGGTCCAAGGACTAATAGTCATACTAATAGCCACATGAGAAAGTATATGACACTCATATAACGATCCATGATACTTTCTCATGGTGGGTCATTCAGTATACATTCTCCAATGTATACCCATGTGTCAACTTGATATCTCTATATCTATGACTTGTGAGATCAAGTCATCATGTTGACCTACATGCTAGCCTCTACGTATTAACATTGTCCTTGAATGTTAATACTTGACTAGGAATTATTTAGAGTAGTGTTCTCTATATCATCTCACTATCGATTCAACCAATCGATTGATATAGATAAGAACCTTCTACTCAAGGACATTATTATACTTAGCTAATTGGCACAAATACACGTAAGTATAATAACCATAAACATGCCTTTATTTATACATAGGAATATGATACAAATTAGTCCATACAATCATTACATGATCGGCTCTAGGGCTCTCACCAACACCAGTCTGCCACCTGGAGCCCCAACCATCGAGCGACTTCCTCCTCGTCCGGGCTCGCCGCGGCCCACGGGGCGAGATAACACGTCGAATACTTCTGGGGGGGACAGCCGTACGAGTTTCGGCAGGCCCATTAACTACTCTCCGGAAGACCCTTCTGAAGGTACAGATTACTGTTGTATTGGATGTTCTCTTGCCTATTTTCTGACCTCCCGGTGCAATGACAGGTAGCCAAGGAGTGCGTGACCACCGGGCAGGGTCTGTATTCTGGCCTCGGGTTGAATCCTTGTTCTGTCGGGCCCTGAGGGTGGAAGTTGTAGCTGACCACGAGCATCGAGCAGGGTGGATGCAAGCGGGGGCCAGCAGAGCTCTCCGTGTGGAGGTCGAGCACCTGATGAACCTCTTGCAAGACAAGGAGCAGGCTCTTCAAAATTCCCGGCACAAAGAATGCCTGGCGTCCGAGAAAGCTGTGAGTGTTACCAAGGACCTGCTCCAGGTGACACAGGAGAGAGACTAGTTCCAGGCCAGAGAGAAGGAGTTGTTGGGCAACATCTGGCTCACGGTAGCTTCAGCTGAAAGACTGAACTCGTACAGTTAGGATCAGGCGCAACAGCTCGGTCAGAAGGAGTCTGATCTCCTGATGGTCATCGCCCGCGCGTCCGTCCTTGAGGATGACCTGGTCTTGGCTCGGTTGGATGAGCAGGCCACGTTGGAGAGGCTTAGAGAGGCCCTAGCCTAGCAGGATGAGATGTTTGCCGAGATGGGATGGTTGAGGTATTCTTATGAGGCTGCTGAGGTCGAGCTCCTTGCTCTTCAAGTGGCCCAAACATCTAGCTCTGAGGAGGCCGAAGTGGGCTTCAAGGCGAAGTTTCTGGGATCATCTTTACTATTTCTTGTGTATGTGTCGGTGTCTTGCTCGATGTGTCTCGTGCTTTCGTATCGCGGACTTAACGAATTGGAAGGTATTGATTTGTTTCGAGGATGATCTTGGGTGTGGGTCCCCTAGGATGATTCACAAGTCGTAGCGCCCTGTCTGCATTTATGTCCAAGGTGGGCCCTTGTCGATCTTTCCTTCTGGCAACTGCAGGTGGCTCCCTAACCGTCGCCTCTGCATCATTCGCAATCCTATTGAATAGACTCATAAAGAGTCACAGGTTCCTAGGCGCGGCGTGGGCGTATTGATCAAAGCGACGCTTTGGCGTCTGTTGCTATTCTTGCATCATTCCTGCATTAACTGCACGGAGAGGCAGTGGTCAATATAAATAGGGGGAGAGGAGTACACCATCTCCTCCATCCCTGTTTTCTTTCCACCTACTTTCTTGCCAGTGTTCTCCCTTGTGGGCATCCCCGATGCCTAATATCGGAGACGCAATATTGTTCTTGGCTGAAGGACCTGCTAGAGGTAAAGACTTTTGTATCACTACCCTCGTCGGGGAGCATGGTGTAGATGATGTCCCGGGTATCGCTGAAGATCCTGGAGGATGTGAGACTCTCAGGTTATCTGAAGAGTCCAGAAAAGACCTTACATGGATCTTCAGGAGGCATGGAGGAGATGACTCATCCTGCTGATCACCTCCCCCTGGTTGGCCCGCGGCAGTGCACCAGCAAGCGCCATCCTCTTCCGAGTCCTCGTTTTCCTCGTGTTTTGGGCAGAGGATGGTGTTTATGGGAAACGTCGTCATCAAGAGCGGGGGAGCTACAGCCGCTGGCTTTTCTCTTTCTCTTTCTTCTTTTCGTTGATTCCCTATTTGCAGTGGCTGCTCCCCCCTCCTGTTAAGGCAATTCTTCGTTGCGTTTTTACACGCTCTGGAGAGAAATTGTCGTTGCTGCTCCCCCTCTTCTTCCTTTTGAATGTTGTACCGGATTCACCTTTGCGGGAGGAAGTGGTCGGGGTCTCCAGATGGGGTCGTGCTACCCATGTGTTACCTCAGGCGTCCTTATCTATTACTGACTACTCGAATGGAGTACCCAGAAGGTGGGAAAAGATTCGAGGACCTCGTCGACGAACTCTTGTGCCCCACACATTTGAGAGGTGACTCCGAGCTTAGCGACCCTGCAGGAATGATGTTGTAAAGGAGAAAGGCCTAAGGAGAAGAGCGCTTTTTCTCACAGGATATTTCAATTGTATCTTGATAATTTTCTGAGATGTTGAGGATCATATATTTTTCATATAAATAAAGCAATCATTTTGTTACCCCGTGTATGTGTATGCCTGGATTATTACCCTTGAAACTTTGGCAATAAATGGATAAGTCCTTATCTCAGCTTAAAGTCACCAATAAGCTCTGGGTAGGCAATACATGAGTACTGGAAAGCATAATCAGGTGTTGCAAGCTCTTTTATAGTTTTCTAGTGTTCTGTCATAGGACTACCTGAATGAGTAGAGAAACTATCAATAGCTTTTGAAATTCTGTCTTGATTTCTCCTTGCTCTGAAAGTCCTCTCAATTTCAGGATCCAACTCCTCAAGATCACCACCTGCAGTCCTGGTCATAAACCAAACAAGAAATGACAGCAAATGTATATAGAGAAATAAAGTAAATGAAATAGATCACAAAATATGAAAATGAGCACACAAGCTAAAATCAAACAAACTCAACTAGTGTTCCCCGGCAACGGTGCCAAAAATTTGATGGTAGTTTACAGAATATGAAATAGTATCAGAAAATATAAAACTAAGTACAAGCTCAAATCAAACAAGCTCAACTAGTATATTCCCCAGCAACGGCGCCAAAAATTTGATGTACCCAATTACTAGTGTCACGATGAGCCTCAAATTTAGATATTTATAAATTAAAAACCCTAGCTCACAAAATTAAATGTAGTACAAGGGCCTCAAGTCGTATTTTTCCAAGGACTAGTTGTGAATGTTTAACTCAAGCTTGTAATTGTCGTTTGATTTGTTTTTGGGTTTTCAGAATAAATCGGGGGTTTGTTTTGCAATAAGGAATGAAAATTCAAGTTGGAATGAAAGAAGCTTAGCTAAACAAAGTTAAACTAGTACTTGTAAAAACTAAACTTAACTTACTTGGACAACGAGCAATTCAATATGAAATTATGAAATTGAAGGACAAAACTAGCATCAAAGACAGGCAAACAGTAAATCTGTAGCTAAGTTGCCGAAATTGAAATGGAATTCATACACTACAAATTGAATGCTTAAAAACAAGGCTGAATTGTAGCTGAAGTTACCTGATCGGTCGACAGACCGATCAGCTACAAACCTAATTGGTCACAGGAACCGATCAGATGCTGTCTGGATCGGTCGTTCAGACTGATCAGTGTCTGAAAATAAACTGATACAGCAAGAACAGCTGAAGAAATGAATGCAGAAACGAAATCTAAACTACAGATCAAGTTCTTAACCAAGAGTTCCGTCTTGCCGTCACACAAGAGTCGAGCGAAGAACCCCCTAGCTCGAAAATCAATAAGAAACCGATTCCCGCGGTCGATTTGCGTTGATTTGATGCGCAGCTGAACTCCTCATCCCGATCTCTTCCTCCTTGGTAGATTTGATTGCAAAGCGGCTTAGAAACCCTCAGAGGCTCTCAGAGAACCCCTCCAATCACTCTGGTTGCTCCGATCAATTGAAATCAGCTATTAAATAGGATCTGATCAGAAAGAGTAGGACTCCGGCGAAACCCTCAACCGAACTCCTCTCAACAACAAAATTGGTTTGCAAATCTCGCGGAGAATTGCTCCTTCGATTTGAAATCTGGAAAATGATGTTGATCTGCAGTGGCCGCGTGAAGAACGGAGAAGAAGAAGCGATGAAGAACTGGAAAACAGAATGAATTCGCGACCCCGAGCTCAGCGCGGAGAAGTTTTATTTAAATTATCCCTTTTGAATTTGAACGGCTGTGATTGCTCCGGCATCATCCGACGGTCGGATCTTCTTCGATTTGAACCAAACCTACCAGATCTCCATCAATGGCTCTGATCTACTTCTCCTTAGCTTGGATCAATCAGATCTGCGACGGATGACTCAGATCTTCCTTTCCTTTGAATGGATGGTTGGAACTCCCCTTAAGCTTGATCTGATGGTCAGATGGACTCTGATTTGGTTCAAAACTTCAGATCTTGATCTATGGACTGGATTAACTTTATCTTGGGCTCGGATCGATCAGAAGCTTCAAGACGGCTCAGATCACCCCATTTCTTGATCGGACGCCCCACATTGATCCATCTCTTGATCCCCTTGATTGAAGCCAATTCTGAGCTCAAGTCTGATCCATCTGATCTAGGACTTTGGTCATTTGAAGCCTACAAAAATTAAATGTAAATTCAATGTCAAATCATCTCAAATATACAAGGATTTGTATCCAAAGCCAAAATAGAAATAGTTCATTAAACCTAATGTAAATGCAAACTTAAGTATATAAAAGAGAATCAAAACATGGGTTTGAGAGCCTAAAATGTTTAACAAAATAGTAATTATCAGTCAAGATATGGCAATAAGGTGTCCAAACTCTCAAACGGGTAAAGACACTAGACGCGTAGATGATTATCTGGAAAATATGGAGTCTGATGTCTATATTGAGATGGTAAATCATGGCATAAAGTAGGAAGGAATAAAATGGTCGCATAACTACTACATCTCGAGAGGTCAGTAGTAGAATGCAGCAGACCAAAATTCGATAGGGTGCGTAATCTTGAATACACAGGTCGAGGGATCGGAAGTTAACTTGTAGCGATCTCGGCCTCTATGGTCCTCGCAGGCAATCCTCTAGGCCCGAGACCTTACGGGTCTTCAGGAACTTTAGTACTTAGCTTGGAGGTCTAGAGTTCAAATCCTGGGAAAGGCAAAAATCCACTGGCCAGGGGAAAACTCGTAGGGTCTCGGGCCTAGAGGGTTGCCTGCGGGGACCATAGAGGCCGAGATCGCTACATAAAAAGGCGCAAAATAAATTGTCACGCCCCGAGACCCAGGAGCCGCTGATCCAATATAAAATCGGACAGCACCTCCCCTATCCGGCGGACAATTTACACATACATACAATATACAAACAACACACACAGATAATAATTTGGCCTCAGGCCTCAAAATCAAGACAAAACATAACCAATACACAAAATAAAACATACCTGACTGCGGACCGGTCTGACTTACGATGAAAACAACAAACACATAGTCCATCAGAGGACTCAAAAATACAATACCAAGACAAATGAAATACGATACAAGTTCCACGTCATAAAATAAATACAAACTAAATAATAACGATGTAAGGAATCACAACTGCGGAAGCACCCATCACGGGAGTCGTAGGGACCTGGGACAGGCAACTGGGGCTCTCCTAGAGACCACTCAACCTGGAAACAAAAATATAGGCAACGGTGGTGAGTCCAAATAAACTCAGCGGATACCAAAAGCATATATGCACAACAAGCTATAAATAACAATAAGAATCACACCAATACAGTCTCGAGTATAAAGGATATAACATAACTGAAGACTAAGGGTGAATACATACCAAAGTCCGTCTATCCTGCAGATAGGTGTAATCAAACACCTATATAACCTCAAGAAAAATACACAATCCAAATGGGTATGTCACCTGTAAGTGCATATCAAACATATACAGCACTCAAACACAATAAGCACCAACAAAGGTACAATGCATCCTATACACCTGATGCAATGATATGTTCTGTACGCACCTCAGCCACCACCGGACCGGCGGTCGGGTGAACAGAAAACAGACAAGCCAACCACTCATGGTTGCATAGAGAAGTCAAACCCTTGTGGCCTACAACATATGAAGCCCAACACTCGTGGCTATGTAGATATGACGCCCAGCACTCGTGGCGATGCAAGTATGTAGCCCAGTACCTGTGGCTACGCAAATAAGATGTCTAGCACCTGTGGCGGATGCAGTATGTAGCCCAGCACCTGTGGCTATGCAAATATGATGCCTAGCACCTGTGGCAATGCAATATGTAGCCCAGCACCTGTAGTTATGCAAATATGACGCCTAGCACCTGTGGCGGATGCAGTATGTGTTGGATCGTGAAAACCGATAGAGGGGGGGGGGTGAATATCGGTAAATTTTCGGATTTACGTAAGGAGCAATTGCACAGCGGAAGTTAAAAACACACAACGCAAACACGGGAGGTTTTACTTGGTTCGGAGCCTGTGTCGACTCCTACTCCAAGGCCCACGGTCGTTGACCGTTTACTTTGGGCAATTCTATATAGGCGCAAACAGTTTACAATAGTTTGATTGAAAAGAAATAAGTGCAGTAAACAAAACACGCTCTTCTTTACCGACGTTCGAAGTAGATTGAATTTCTCGGAGCAGCAGGACGTCGTCGGCTCGTGTTGGAAGGTTTCCGGAGCAAGTCGCGAGAGCAGAAGAGCTTTGAGGCGTTGAATCGAAGTGTTGTCCTGAAGCCTTGGTCGAGGGGCCTTTAAATAGGGCATGGGGGCGCCCGGGACGTCGGGGGCGCCCCCCACGTGGCCTCCGATCCGCCAGAGTCTCGGTCGCGTCTGATCCTCTAGATCCGCTTTGACCGGGGCGCCCGGAGCGCTCGGGGTGCCCGGATTAACTGGTCAAACTTTATCTTCTCGGCTTCGCAGAGGTTTGGGTTCGCGGGTGCGGATGCGGGCGCCCGGGATGCAGCGGGCGCCCGGGAGCAGCGCGGGCGCCTGGTAGCACGCGGGCGCCCGGGTCTGCCCGGCCCAGCCTGTATTCGAACTCAGCTTGACTTTACTTGTTTTGTATGCCCCTTGGGGGTGCCCGGGACACTCCGGTCGCCCTACTCAGCTACCACCTCACTCCTTTGAGGCTATCTGAGTTGCAGACACTTCTTCCTTTGGTCCTGCATCCAGGGTTAGTCCAAAACACAATAAAGCAATAGAATATTTGTTTATACAGCATTAGCTGTCTTGGTTCTGACTTTGGTCTCCAAAATGGAGTCCTAGGTCGAACCGACGCCTACTGTTCCCTCGACGGGGAACGCGTCCTCACCTACTCCTCTCAGGAGAATTTACCTGATGCCAACCGTTCCTCTGGTTGGACTTTTGCCTGACGGCCCTTTGCCAGGACTTGGATGCCGAGCTGTCCTTCGCCCGGTGCCTAGCATTCCTTCGCTAGGGCTTGGTGACTAGCAGCCCTTCGCTAGTTGCCTAGCAGTCCTTCGCTAGGTCTTGGTGACTAGCAGCCTTTCGCTAGTTGCCTAGCAGCCCTTCGCTAGGACTTGGTGACTAGCAGCCCTTCGCTAGGACTTGGTGACTAGCATCCCTTCGCTAGTTGCCTAGCAGCCCTTCGCTAGGGCTTTGTATCCTGGCATTCCTTCGCCAGGTGCCTAGTAGCCCTTCGCTAGGACTTTGTTTCCTGCACACTTAATGAGCATATTAGATAACAAATAACACTTAACTTTGAATCCTTTGCCAATATCAAATCAAGGTTCGATATGGTGCTTCCTGCACCAACAATCTCCCCTTTTTTGATTTATGGCAACACAATTCAAAGTTAAGTATAAGCATATAACAGTTAAGAAAAGAAGGAGTATGAACAGTATAAGTGTAAAAAAAATTTCTATACTCCCCCTAAAATCCTGAAACCCTGAATACTAGTGTTATAACACTCTTAACTTTGACCTTTCCTCCCCCTTTGACATATATCAAAAACAAACATAGGTGAACAAGGTAAAAATTTAAAAGTTTTGCAAACCTAAATTTTGTAACATAACTTTTACTTGGCTTTGCAAAAAGGAATTTTATTTAGGCAAAATTTTGACGCCAAATTTCCAATACTTAGAAAATTATGGGGTTGAAAGAAAATTTTCTAAGTTCAGATGATTCAATTTTTTTATTACTTAGAAATTTTCAAGAGAACCTTTTTAAGTTAGAAAATGTTTGGAGTTGGAAAATTTTGAAGAGAGTTTGAATTTTTTACTTAGAAAATTTTCTTACCAGCCAGTAAAGTTGATTTTCCAAAATATGTACTTAAGCAAAGCAAATATTCGAAAAATAATCTTTTGAAATCAAGTACTGTTAATTTTCAAAAATATTAAACTTTGAAAAAAACAGGTAAAGTTAATTTTCAGAAATATTTAACTTTGAAAGACAAGTAAAGTTAATTTTCGAAAAAAACTTAAGCTTTGAAAAACAAGTAAAGTTAATTTTCGAAAATATTGAACTTTGAAAGACAAGAACTTTACTTTTTGAAAGACAGGAAAAAAATAATTTTAGCCTTTTTTTTCTCCTAACCTTTTTTCTCCCCCTTAATGTGAAATTCTTCTCCTTAGCCATATATCAATAAGGAACTTTAAAAAAATATATATGTTTAAAAAAAATTAAAATTTGGGTATCGGAGCATATAAGTTTTGAAAACATAAAAATACTTAGCATAATTTTTGAAAGCATAACAAAAGCTTAACATGCACCAAAACTTCACTTTGAAAGGCATTTAAAAAATTATTTTTGTAGGCAAGTTTTTTGGAAAATTCATTCACTTAGAACACTATTGACTTGAAAATATTAGTACTTTTGAAAAATATTATATTTTGAAAAGTAGAAGTACTTTTGAAGGATATTGTGCATTTTTGAAGATATAAGAAGATTATGAATTAAAAACTATAAGTGCTTTTATAATATTAGAGAAAATTATCTTTTGAAAGCACTTACAAAAGTATTGTTTTTAACACATAATATTTTACTTGCTTTGGTTACTTTTCCAGTCTGACACAATCCTGGGAAACCTTGTTAACTACAAGGACAGTTTCCTAAGTGTCCTGGAGATTCTCCAACTCAAGTAAATACTATTTCCAACAGAATTTAAAAATAAAATGAAGGAAAATTATTTAAGTTTTCAAAAGGATTTTAAACGTGCAGTGCATGAAAACATATAATTCAATAATTCTTTTAATTTAATCTCCCCCTAAACTTGACCCAGTCCTAGGAAGCTTGTTGACTACAAGCGATCTTCCTCTGAGTCTTAAGGTTTGATTTAACTTATAAGAATTGTCTAATAACCAAAAAAAATAATAATAAACACATTTCAGAAATTCTTCTCTTGACTCAAACTCCCCCTAAATTTGACACACCCTAGGAGTCCTTATGGATCATGAAGTGGACCTTCCTCTGTGTCTTAAGGGTTTATTAAAATCAAAAGAATAGTTTTGAATATCAGTACGGTAATATAATTTTAGGAAATTCAATTTGAAATGAAGATAATTTTCAAACATAAGCCCCTTTTTTGAAAAACATTTTGAAATGATAATGATTTTTAAAGATATTTTGAAAGAAAATTAAAAAGAATCAACCACTTCCCCTTACTATTTAACTCAATCTAATGTCCTAGGGGACTTCAATGTTATCCATGTTTGACTATGTTGACTAGGGTTGACTGTTTTGACCAA
Source organism: Boesenbergia rotunda (assembly GCA_024364735.1). Lineage (NCBI taxonomy): Eukaryota > Viridiplantae > Streptophyta > Magnoliopsida > Zingiberales > Zingiberaceae > Boesenbergia > Boesenbergia rotunda. The sequence continues at coordinate 108,657 of JAGFNQ010002292.1, forward strand.
GTTTGACCAATCAATGACTAACACAAAATAAGCCCTAGATTATATTTAAAACAAGTCTATTGAGATATTTAACATGAAATTTTTATAAAAAATTGTTAGAAATGAAAATATAGGGTACAGCAAACTGAATTAATTTTAAAAAAATAGAGATAATTTTGAATAACTTTTGAAAATATATATATATTTTTTTGAAAGGATATTTATGCTTTTAGGTCCTAGATGTCTCACCTAGTTCTACGTGGTCAAGCATGTTAACCTTATGGGTTGTGTGAGACAAATATTTTAATTTTGAAAATAAATTATTGACAATAATTAAGTTGAATTTAATTAATATCTAATTAAATTTAATTGACTTAATTAAGATTTAATTGAATTTAATTGACTTAATTAAGATTTAATTAAGATTTAATTGAAGTTATTAAGATTTAATTGAAATTAATTGATTTAATTAAGATTTAATTGAAGTTATTAAGATTTAATTGAAATTAATTGATTTAATTTGAGTTTGATTAATTTGAATTTGGTTGGGTTGGAATCAACTTTTAGGTCCTAAACATCTCACCCATTTCTAAGTGACAAAACAGGATATCCTTAACTGTTTTGTGAGATGCATATTTTAATAGAAGGATTTATTTTGAAAAGGCCATGATTAATTTTGAAAAGTTAAATTAATTTTTAAACACAATTTAAATTTATTTTGAAAAGAGATATTTGAATCTAAAATTAACTGAAAATTTGTGTTAGATTCGAATTTAACAAAGAGTAAATTGAATTTGAATTTCAAAAATTGGCTTCCAGGTCTTGGCGAGGCACTAGGCCTTCTTTGGCCGTAGCCTTATGGGATCATCCACCCTTTCCTAGACAAAGCCTTTTAGTGAAATTTCATCTTCAAAATTATTCTTTGAAAAATTTCTGGTCTAACTAGTTTGGGTCTTGGATCGGTAGCTTCGGCTAGTTTCACCAGTCTAAAGAGACCAAGTAGACTTGACCTTATTAGAATTGGTTTCCCTAACGTACTATCATCTCACCTCCACCCAATACTATGTTGTTCAAATTTCAGTTAAGTTGGTTCAGTCCTTAAACTATCCAGTCCTAATTCTAAGCATAAAAAAAAACAAAAAGAAAAAGAAACACATAATTATAACAAGCAATTATCTAAGTAAGGTCACTATTGGAGTAATACTCCGGATTTTCGAAATCAGCAAGATTATGAATTAAATTTTCTAACTTATTGACCTTATGTTTTAGGGATTCGTTTTCTTGTTTCAATTTTCTGAAGTTTGCTTTAATTAAGTTACATGAATTAATCACATTATTCAAGGTAAATAACGGATTTTCAAATATTGTAAATTTACCTTTGTCGATCGTTTGTCCGGCATTCTTGGTAGCTCTTTTATCTGTGCATTCACGTTGGTAATGCCCGAACTCCTGGCACTTGAAGCATTGGATGCGACTTTTGTCCCTTCGTGCTTTTGGAACAGGTCCCTTCGTTTGAATCTTAGGACACTCACTTTGGTAGTGCCCTCTCTCCCTGCATGTGTAACAAATTACATGATTTTTAAAATCTAATTTTACACTTTTACCTTTTGGTTCCTTATTGGGAATCTCCCCCTCGATTCTTGCCGCCTCAGATTTAGACTCATCTTCTGATTCCTTATCTGAGTCGGACTCGGGTACTGGTTGAAGCTTTTTCTTTGGTGGTTCTTTTGGAGTTTTCTCTGCAATGGAATTTATACCTTCCTCGACCATTACAATATCTGTTTGATTATTTAATTCAAATTTTGAAAAGAATTCAAAATTAGTTACCGTCTCAGTCAATTCGCCGTCTGATTCTGGTTCGACTTTGGATTCGGGTTCAGACTCTGACTCGGCTGTTTGTGCTTGGACCGAAAGTGCAAGATAACTTACCCGATCTTCTTCTTCATCTGAGATCTCTTGATGAAGGTTGATCAATTTTTCCCAAATCTCTCTAGCACATCTGAATGGACCTACTAGTTTGAGTTGCTCCTTTGGTGAGGCCACATTGTAGGATTGCAGTTGCCCTTGCATCGATCTCGATTTGGTTGAGGGTTTGTTCATCCAGTTTGTCCCACTCGATTGACAACTCATCTTCCACGGGAAAGGAGAATCCCGTTTGGATGATCCGCCATATTCCATGTGGGCCTTCAGAAGGGTCTCCATTGTCTTCTCCAAAAGCTGAAGTTCTCGCCGGAGAATAGCGGTGGACGGCACTGTTCCATTCTTGGTTGGCCATTCAATATAAACCTTGCACACAAACAGAAATAACAAAAAAATTGTATCAAGACTTGGTCTTGGATTAGTAGTGCGGGAGAAGGGAAGAAATAGCTCAAAATAAATGTTGCACGAATTTCGAGGCAAAATTATACTAAAATAATAAAAACAATTTATGACAAATTTTTGAAAATATTAATTTGTCGATTCTAATTAATGATGAAAAATTAAAATTTTAATGTAAAAAATAATTACTCGAAAATAAGGTAGCACGAATTTCGAGGAAAATATTAAAATAATGATAAAAATTTGTGACAAATTTTCAAAATTATTTGTTTTATCAATTCAGACTTATGGGGAAAATATGAAAATTCAAAATTGAAAAAGGCGTAAATCCACCTACAGATATTTTTATTTTAAAATAAAAGGCGGAAAAATATCGAGTTGTGTTGATTAACTAGAAAGAAAAGAAATGAGATTAAAAATTTTGTAAATCCGAAAAAACTTTCAAACTGGTGGTTGCACCAAGTTTGAACTACCCCGCTCTGATACCACTTGTTGGATCGTGAAAACTGATAGAGGGGGGTGAATATCGGAAGTCGTTACTTTTTCAGAAAACTGAGAGTAGGTGCACAGCGAAATAAAAATAACATACACAGCACAAAGACACAGTGATTTTACTTGGTTCGGAGCCTGTGTCGACTCCTACTCCAAGGCCCATGGTGGTTGACCGTTTACTTTGGGCAATTCTATATTTGCGCAAAATCGGTTTACAATAATTTCAATTAAAAGGGAGTGCAATAAATTAATAATGAATATTAAGTTCTTCGTTACCGACGTCCGGAGTATATCGAATCTTTTTGGGGCAGCCGGACGTCGTCGGCTCGAGTGGAAGAGTTTCCGGAGCAAGGCACGAGCGTAGAAGAATTTTGAAGGTTGGAAGTAGTGATTGTAAGAAGCTGGGTCGAGGGCCCTTTATATAGGGCTAGGGGCGCCCGGCGACGTCGGGCACCCCCCTACGTGGCAGCCGATCCGTCCGATCTCGGTCAGCGTCTGATCCCCTTATCTCGGGATCAGTTTTGACCGGGGCGCCCGCAGCTCTCGGGCGCCCGCATTGACGGGTCAAAGGTTATCTGGCTTCGAGGCTTCTTGGTTCGAGTATGCGCCAGGGGCGCCCGCAGCGCAGGGAGCGCCCGGCCCAGTGTGTATTCGAACCAGTCTTCTTGTTACTTGTTTTTATGGCCCTTGGGGGTGCGCGAACGCTCGGGCGTCCTTCTCAGCACTGCCTCCTTCCTCTGAGGCTTTCTGAGCTGCAGACACACTTCCTTCGGTCCTGCATCCAGGGTTATCCAAAACAGATAACATAACAATTAATAGATTTATACAGCCTTAGCTGTCTTGGTTCTGACTTTGGTCTCCAAAATGGAGCCCTAGGTCGAACCGACGCTACTGTTCCCTCGACGGGGAACGCGTCCTCACCTACTCCTCTCGGGAGAATTTACCTGATGCCAACCGCTCCTTTGGTTGGACTTTTGCTTGACGGCCCTTTGCCAGGACTTGGATGTCGAGCGTCCTTCGCCCGGTGCCTAGCATTCCTCGCTAGGGCTTGGTGACTAGCAGCCCTTCGCTAGTTGCCTAGCAGTCCTTCGCTAGGTCTTGGTGACTAGCAGCCCTTCGCTAGTTGCCTAGCAGCCCTTCGCTAGGACTTGGTGACTAGCAGCCCTTCGATAGGACTTGGTGACTAGCAGCCCTTCGCTAGGACTTGGACTAGCAGCCCTTCGCTAGTTGCCTAGCAGCCCTTCGCTAGGGCTTTGTATCCTGGCATTCCTTCGCCAGGTGCCTAGCAGCCCTTCGCTAGGACTTTGTTTCTGCACACTTAATGAGCATATTTAGATAACAAATAACACTTAACTTTGAATCCTTGCCAATATCAAACAAGGTTCGATATGGTGCTTCCTGCACCAACATTATTAACCTTAGTAGGATTCAAAGGTTGATAGCCAATGGGTCCTCGGGTTCATTGGTGGTGGGAGACTTCCCTAACTTTGAATCTTACTTGGAAGGTAAGACGACCAAGAGGCCTTTCAAGGCCGAGGGGTATAGAGCCAAAGATATGTTAGACATGGTTCATTCTGATTAGTGTGGTCCTATGCCTATCCAGGATAGAGGTAGCTTTGAATACTTCGTGAGACGAATATTCAAAGTTATGGATATGCATTTACTTGATGGCCGTAAGTCTAAATCTTTGATTAGTTCAAAGAATTCAAGACGATTATGGAGAAACATCAAGGTAACAGTATCAAGAAACAACGATCGGATCGTGGTGATGGGTACCTCTTGGGAATGATTAGGACTTACTTATCAGATACTGGGATTCAATCCCAATTGACTGCAGCCGGTATGCCCCAAAAGAACGGTGCAATAAAGCGAAGGAAAAGGGCTCTTATGGTGATGGTTAGGACAATGATGAGCTGCTCCGAGTTACCGGATTCGTTATGGGGATATGCTCTGGAAACGGCAGCGTAGATACGAGATACCATCTATGTCAGTGCCTCCTACTCCTATAGAAGTTTGGACTAGGCAAAAGCCAAGTCTATGACATCTTCAGACATGGGATAGCTCAGCATATGTGCTGAGAGGGGATACTGAAAAGATTGGAATCTCGTGCGCTTGTTCGTAAGCTATCCTAGAGAAACGAAAGGTGGTTCTATAGTTCTAAGAATTAGAGGGTAATCGTTGGGACGAATACCAAATTCTTAGAATAAGACTATGTGATGAACCATAAACCCATGAGTAGACTAGTTCTTGAAACATTAAGAGGGGATGTTCTGACCTTAGTATCAATTCTACAAGAAGAAATACCACAAGTCACTGCATCACATGTCACAGATGATACACAGGAGGTGCCTCATCGTAGTGGGAGAGTTGTTGGTCAACCAGATGGATTCATGTTCTTGGGAGAGTATTCGGACTCTGTCCCTGGCAACCATGAATCAAGATCCCTGGACCTATGACGAGGAACATCCGCTTTGAAGAGATAATCTAGTTATATGGATTTATTCAAAGGACGGATGAGATTTGTGTATGTAAGAATTGTGACGGAAACGTAGTGGTATTCTTGTACTATATGTAGAAAATATTTTGTTAGTTGGCAACAATAACAAAGTATTATCAGACGTAAGGGTGTGGTTGTCCAAACAGATGATATGAAGGACTTAGGAGAAGCAGGACATATCCTTGGCGATCAAAGTTCTTAGGGATCACCAGAGAAGGATGTAGTGCTTATCCTAAGCTTCATACAGAGACAGTGTCTTAACTCGTTTTAGAATGGAAACCTCCAAGAAAAGTTTTGTACTTATCAGTTATGGAGCTACTCTATCTGAAGATATATGTTTAGATTATTAAAGGAGATAGAGCAGGAAATGGCGGTTCCTTTAGCATCGGCCATAGGAAGCCTCTTGTATGCTAAAAACGAGATCGGATATCTGCTTTACCGTGGGCATGGTTAGCAGATATCAGAGTAACCCAGGTCAAGGAAATTGGATTGCAGTAAAATCTTATACTAGTGCCTGAGAAGGACTAAGGATTATAAGCTGGTTTACTGGGCAGACCAATTCCCTATGAGTTATACGGATACAGACTTCCAGTCGGATAGGGTCAATCGTAAGTTTTCCTCGGGGTTTTGTGTTTTCTTTTAGGAGGTGGAACAATAGTTTGGAGGAGTGATGCGCAGCGGCTGCGTGGTGGACTCCACCATGGAAGCTGAGTAAAGTGGCAGCCTCTGAGGCAGCCAAAGGAAAGCTACATGGTTCAGGAACCTCAAGATGGACTTCGATGTGATTCCTGATTTGCTCAAAGCTATCACATTCTTTGTGATAAACAAATGGTGCAGTTGCAAACTCAAAGGAATCACAAGCCCATGAGGCGAGTAAACACATAGAGCGCAAGTACCTCCCAAGAGAGGAAAAGCTGTAGTTGCCTGGATTACATTGGAAGACAACCTGGGAGATCTTTTCACTGAGACCATGATAGCGAAAGCTTTAGGCATGTGGAGGATTAGGGAGTCAGATGTATGACATTTTGAGGGCAGCAAAGTCTTTAAGTATAAGTGGGAGATTTTTAGATGTGTATACTGAAAGACATGCTTCTTTTATATATATGAACATCTTTATTTTGAAAAGAGAATCACAATCACACTAGGTGCCTGTCTATATTAGTACATGCATGAAGTCCAATTACTTTGCATTGTAGATAAAATGGTGTGTGGTGTCACCTGGAAGATCATGCTATCAGTTCCTTGCTTAGTATAAATAGAGGCTCACAACCGAGATGGAATTGGACAACCCATCGGAATAGTTATAGTGTAATTATGTGTGGTTGGTCTTGACCATAGGATTACACTAGTGTGCTTTGAGTCATTGAGCAGGACCAAAACACGAGGTTATCCAATTTGTACTGACTCGATAATTGGATAGACCTCAGACTTTATTATGGAGTATGATCCCTTAATCCCGATATAATAATGGGCATATATTATTAATTATTATTTCTTTAATTTACAATGGGCGAGATCTATTCTGTTAGATCGATAGGCCCGTAAGTTGGGAGATAATATTAATAATATGATGTGCCGTTGATTATTGACGGATCTGTGTCCTGGTGAGTCGGGTTGATGATGCCCCCTTGATGAGCTCGAAAGGTTCATCATGCTAAACCCTGCAGGTGGATTTGATCCGCATGATGATAAGGTCGAGTGGTACTAGTCAAGGATCCAGAAGTTAATTAATTTAAATTGTCAGTAATTTAATTAATTAACGGACATTCGAAATCTTAAACACGGGGGGATGGACGACTTGTAATAAATGGAGCCCATATGTAAATATGGGAGTTGGTGAGGTAATTCAATGAGGGCCCTTTAGTGGAATGGATCCTCATTAATGGACCGGGTCCATTAGCAGGCCAAGATCCAACTCCTCCTCATGGTCCCTATCGTAGCCCTATATATACCCCATGGTGGTATGAAACTAAGTTGAATAATTGATCCAATGAAACACAAGAGTTTTTCCTCCTCCTCTCTCTCTGCAGCGCCGAACGGAAGGGAGCAGTTCTCTTCTCCAATTAATTGGAAACACATGCAATTAATCATGCTCTTCTCCAATTAATTGGAAAAGCATGCAATTAATTGGCTTCTCTCCAATTAATTGGAAACGTATGCAATTAATTGGATGAAACGTAAATTGCAACGCATGCAATTAAGTGCGTTTCTTCTCCAATTAATTGCATGCACATAATTAAATGCTCAAATGGAGTAGCGATTAATCTCCGGGTGATTAATTGCTCGTTGAGAGCAATTTTTCCTCCACGTTTTGAGAAGCTGTGGAGTTTTCTCAAGGGAGAAAAAGTTAAAAAAAATGGTGGGCGCAATTCTCTTGGCTGATTTCAGTTTTGCAAGGAAGCAGTGCTCAGGTTGCTCATGCATCTTGAGCCACTCAGGTTGCTCATGCAACTTGAGCCGGCCGGCGCCGACTTCGGCGGTGGAGAAAGACCACCTGGCGCTGCCTTCAGTAGTGGAGAAAGACCACAGATCTGGTGCCGTTTTCCAGCTGTGAAGAAGTTGCTCATGCAACTTGGAAATGTTACTGCAGAAAAGTTGCTCACGCAACTTGCATATTTCTCCAAGGCAGGAATGCAACTCACAGCTCGGACGTAGGTGATTGAGAAAAGGAATAATAGGGTTTGTGTTTGGATTATCTTCTACCTAGGAGCTGCCGGCGGCATCCCTTTGGTTAGGGATTGATTGGCGCAAGGAGAAGGGATCAACTTGGTGGCCACAGGTCTTGGTAGATCGTCGCCCACGACGTCCAAGAGGAGGGGTCATACGGTAGAAGATCGAAGGTAACGGAAGGTATATTCTTCCTTGGCTCCTTTCATTCTTATTTGTACCTTATTCAATTACCTCGTCATTTCATATTTGTTATTTAATTATTTTGATTCGAATCATAGTCAATAATTATTTAACTGGACCCCGACCATAAACACAAAAGCCGGCGATCAACTCGTCGCTTTTCCGCGGTCGACACGGTCGAGCAAATTGCAAGACCAATTTTAGTAATTGGCTAAGTTGCAATTTGAATCGTTCGATACGGCACGAGATTGTCGATAGGAAATGGCTCTCTATTCGGATTAATTTTTTAATCCGTAGGCATAGAGAGTCTCTTGGATCGACTAGATATTCGCTTAGGAACCCTCCATGCCATACCCAACAACTGGTATCAGAGCTGAGGTTCCGGCTTTGTGTGTTTGAGGATTAGTTAATATTTGCATTTTCATACATTTTATTTAGCTGGATGATATGTGGATGTGCGTAGGCTAACTTTGTGTTGTAGGCACAAGATTCCAACTTGTCATGGCCAAATAATGATTGTGTGAATGGTTTTGTAAATTATTGTAATTAATAAATCCTCGGGGTTGACGAGGTGACGACACGACTGGAGGCGCATTAGAGACCAGGGCCATGAAAGTTGGAAAATCTAGGATTTTCTGTTTTTCATATGTTGGTTATGTGCTTGTTGTGTGAATGTGCTAGCTAAAATTCCTTGTAATAAATTACTAAGTGGGAGAGGGACCCTAAGGGTCCCATGGCTTCCATTACAATTCGATAAGTGATGCAAACAAGCCTGCGTGTCGACTCTGAGTGCCTTCCTCCCCATCGGATGGATTTGTTCTGCGGATCACTGGGTCGGAAAAGACTATAGAAAATTGTTAAAGAGCATGTGTACTTCCCCATCGGAAGGCACATAATCAGAGATTATTTTTTTAGTGTCGTGTAATTGTGAACCCTTAGATGCGAATAATAGTATCATCCCCATCGGAGTCACTACTATTATTTTGCAGAGCCGAAGTGGACCAACTATTAATCTTACTTGTCAAAAAGTTAGGTTGATAAGATAGTAAGATTAATGGGTAAAATCTCCTCTTACGAATGTGGAAATTCGTATACGTCCACACCTTCGTGGCATGCGAATTTCTCGGTGTGTAGAGGTGTTGGTTGATTTCGAAAATTTATTGTTGTGAGGAATCAATTTATTTTCGATTTCTAAAGTAGTGTGTGTTGAGATTCTTAGGATTTTCAAAATGACTTTTAACCCACTAGCTACAATACTTAAGGAGAATAAACTTACTAGAGCCAACTATATTGACTGGAAGAGAAACCATGACATTATCCTTATAGCTGAAGAGTACAAATTTGTGCTCACTGAAAAATGTCCTGATAAGCCTAGCGACAATTCTGGTGAAGGGCAGAAGGAGCATTACAAGAAATGGGTTAAGGCAGACGAGATGACGCGTTGTTACATTCTGGCATCCATGTCGAATGTATTGCAACATCAGTATCAGGTCATGCCCACTGCTTGTGATATAATGTTGAACCTTCAGGAGCTTTTCGGGCACTAGAGTCGTGCCGCTAGGCAGCTAGCGATGAAGAATTTGATGACGACCACTATGGTCGAAGGGACACCCGTGAGGGACCGTCTCCTAAAGATAATGGCCCACCTCAATAAGATTGAGATTCTTAGAGGATCTATCGACGGGGAATTCCTGGTCGATATAATACTCCAATCTCTGCCTAAGGGTTTTGAGCAGTTCCGGCTCAACTATAACATGAATAAGCATGAGTATATTGGGGGAACTCCTGGGAGAACTCCAGGCGGCAGAAGGGCTCTTTCGTCAGAACTCGCAGGCCTTAGTGACTCAAAGGGTTTCTTCTTCTATGCCGAAAGGCAGGAAGAAGAAGAAACATTGAGAGTTCAAGAGGCAGCTATATCACAGGGACATCGGACTGGCGTGAAGAAGCCGAAAGGCAAGTGCTTCACGCGTAAGCAAATTGGACATTAGAAGACGAACTGTCCCCGTTATCAAGATAAAGTTATTTCTTTTCTTTTGTCGTTGTAACATGCTTAGCGGAGTTATCTACCGGTACCTGGTGGGTAGATACGGATGCCACTACGCATGTCTGTAATTCTTTGCAGGGGTTCCAGGAAGCCCCACGACTAGCTAAAGAAAAAAACCGTCTACATGGGAAATGCTACGGAGGTGGCTACTATTGCAGTGGGAGTTATTTATTTGTCTTTAGAAGATAAAGTTTTGGTTTTAAGATTGCTTTTATGTACCTAATATTTAGAAAGAACTCTGGTTCAGTTTCTGAAATAAATGATATTCTATTGATTTTTTTGAAAAGTAGAATAGAAAGATTATCTATTCAGGTACATTGATAGGCAATTGGTACACATTAGAACCAAAGTCTTCCATGATGCAAATAGTAACTAATAGCTCATCATCTAACCAAAGTAGGAGAAAGGTTCCTTCCGAGATAAACCAAACATACCTTTGGTGTCTAAGGCTTGGTCTTATTTGTTGGATCGTGAAAACCGATAGAGGGGGGGTGAATATCGGAAGTCGTTACTTTTTCGGAAAACTGAGAGTAGGTGCACAGCGGAAATAAAAATAACATACACAGCACAAGACACAGTGATTTTTACTTGGTTCGGAGCCTGTGTCGACTCCTACTCTAAGGCCCACGGTCGTTGACCGTTTACATTGGGCAATTCTATATTTGCGCAAATCGGTTACAATAATTTCAATTACAAAGGGAGTGCAATAAATTAATAATGAAATATTAAGTTCTTCGTTACCGACGTCCGGAGTATATCGAATCTTTTTGGGGCAGCGGGACGTCGTCGGCTCGAGGTGAAGCATTTCCGGAGCAAGGCACGAGCGTAGAAGAACTTTGAAGCGTTGGAAGTAGTGATTGTAGAAGCCTGGGGTCGAGGGCCCTTTATATAGGGCTAGGGGCGCCCGGGGCATCGGGGGCTCCCCCCTATGAGGCAGCCAATTCGTTCCGATCTCGGTCAGCGTCTGATCCCTTATCTTCGGGATCAGTTTTGACCGGGGCGCCCGCAGCGCTCGGGGCGCCGCATTGACCGGGTCAAAGGTTATCTGGCTTCGAGGGCTTCTTGGTTCGAGGTATGCGCCAGGGGGCGCCCGCAGCGCAGGGGGCGCCCGGGAGTACGAGGTCGCCCGGCCCAGTGTGTATTCGAACCAGTCTTCTTGTACTTTTTTGTATGGCCTTTGGGGCGCCCGGGACGCTCCGGGCGCCCTTCTCAGCAACTGCCTATCTCCTCTGAGGCTTTCTGAGCTGCAGACACACGTTCCTTCGGTCCTGCATCCAGGGTTAGTCCAAAACAAGATAACATAACAATTAATTAGATTTATACAGCCTTAGCTATCTTGGTTCTGACTTTGGTCTCCAAAATGGAGCCCTAGGTCGAACCGACGCCTACTGTTCCTCGACGGGGAACGTGTCCTGACCTACTCCTCTCGAGAGAATTTACCTGATGCCAACCGCTCCTTTGGTTGGACTTTTGCCTGACGGCCCTTTGCCAGGACTTGGATGCCGAGCTGTCCTTCGCCCGGTGCCTAGCATTCCTTCGCTTGGGCTTGGTGACTAGCAGCCCTTCGCTAGTTGCCTAGCAGTCCTTCGCTAGGTCTGGTGACTAGCAGCCCTTCGCTAGTTGCCTAGCAGCCCTTCGCTAGGACTTGGTGACTAGCAGCCCTTCGCTAGTTGCCTTGCAGCCCTTTGCTAGGACTTGGTGACTAGCAGCCCTTCGCTAGTTGCCTAGTAGCCCTTCGCTAGGGCTTTGTATCCTGGCATTCCTTCGCCAGGTGCTAGCAGCCCTTCGCTAGGACTTTGTTCCTGCACACTTAATGAGCATATTTAGATAACAAATAACACTTAACTTTGAATCCTTTGCCAATATCAAAACAAGGTCGATATGCTGCTTCCTGCACCAACAATCTCCCCCTTTTTGATTTATGGCAACACAATTCAAAGTTAAAGTATAAGCATATACAGTTAAGAAAAGAAGGAGTATGAACAGTATAAGTGTAAAAAAAATTTCTATACTCCTCCAAAAACCCTGAAACCCTGAATACTAGTGTTATAACACTCTTAACTTTGACTTTTCCTCCCCCTTTGACATATATCAAAAATAAACATGGGTGAACAAGGTAAAAATTTAAAAGTTTTGCAAACCTAAATTTTGTAACATAACTTTTACTTGGCTTTGCAAAAAGGAATTTTATTTATGCAAAATTTTGACGCCAAATTTCCAATACTTAGAAGATTGTGGGGTTGAAAGAAAATTTTCTAAGTTCAGATGATTCAATTTCTTATTATTTAGAAATTTTCAAGAGAACCTTTTTGAGTTAGAAAATGTTTGGAAAATTTTGAAGAGAGTTTGAATTTTTTACTTAGAAAATTTTCTTACCAGCCAGTAAAGTTGATTTTCCAAAATATGTACTTAAGCAAAGCTAATATTCAAAAAATAATCTTTTGAAATCAAGTATTGTTAATTTTCAAAAATATTAAACTTTGAAAAAAACAGGTAAAGTTAATTTTCAGAAATATTTAACTTTGAAAGACAAGTAAGGTTAATTTTCGAAAAAACTTAAGCTTTGAAAAACAAGTAAAGTTAATTTTCGAAAGTATTGAACTTTGAAAGACAAGAACTTTACTTTTTGAAAGACAGGAGAAAATAATTTTAGTCTTTTCTCTCCTAACCTTTTCTCTCCCCCTTAATGTGAAATTCTTCTCCTTAGCCATATATTAATAAGGAACTTTAAAAAAATATATATATGTTTAAAAAAAATTAAAATTTGGGTATCAGAGCATATGAGTTTTGAAAACATAAAAATACTTAGCATAATTTTTGAAAGCATAACAAAAGCTTAACATGCACCAAAACTCCACTTTGAAAGGCATTTAAAAAATTATTTTTGTAGGCAAGTTTTTTTTTTTTTTGGAAAATTCATTCACTTAGACATTATTGCCTTGAAAATATTAGTACTTTTGAAAAATATTATATTTTGAAAAGTAGAAGTATTTTTGAAGGATATTGTGCATTTTTGAAGATATAAGAAGATTATGAATTAAAAACTATAAGTGCTTTTATAATATTAGAGAAAATTATCTTTTGAAAGCACTTACAAAAGTATTGTTTTAACACATAATATTTTACTTGCTTTGGTTACTTTTCCAGTCTGACACAATCCTGGGAAACCTTGTTAACTACAAGGACAGTTTCCTAAGTGTCCTGGAGATTCTCCAACTCAAGTAAATACTATTTCCAACAGAATTTAAAAATAAAATGAAGGAAAATTATTTAAGTTTTCAAAAGGATTTTAAACGTGCAGTGCATGAAAACATATAATTCAATAATTCTTTTAATTTAATCTCCCCCTAAACTTGACCCAGTCCTAGGAAGCTTGTTGACTACAAGCGATCTTCCTCTGAGTCTTAAGGTTTGATTTAACTTATAAGAATTGTGTAATAACCAAAAAACATTAATAAACACATTTCAGAAATTCTTCTCTTGACTCAAACTCCCCCTAAATTTGACACATCCTAGGAGTCCTTATGGATCATGAAGTGGACCTTCCTCTGTGTCTTTAGGGTTTATTAAAATCAAATGAATAGTTTTGAATATCAGTACGGTAATATAATTTTAGGAAATTCAATTTGAAATGAAGATAATTTTCAAACATAAGCCCCTTTTTCGAAAAACATTTTGAAATGATAATGATTTTTGTAAAGCACAATTTTGAACATGCCTTTTGAGTATGATAATTTTCAAGGAGATAGATTTTTGAAAACATAATTTGGTATGATAACATAATTTTCGAAACCATTTTGAAATGATAATAATTTTTCAAAGATATTTTGAAAGAAAATTAAAAAGAATCAATCACTCCCCCTTACTATTTAACTCAATCTAATGTCCTAGGGGACTTCAGTGTTATCCATGTTTGACTATGTTGACTAGGGTTGACTGTTTTGACCAAGTTTGACCAATCAATGACTAACACAAAATAAGCCCTAGATTATATTTAAAACAAGTCTATTGAGATATTTAACATGAAATTTTTATAAAAAAATTGTTAGAAATGAAATATAGGGTACAACAAACTGAATTAATTTAAAAATAGAGATAATTTGAATAACTTTTGAAAATATATAATTTTTTTTTTGAAAGGATATTTATGCTTTTAGGTCCTAGATGTCTCACCTAGTTCTACGTGGTCAAGCATGTTAACCTTATGGGTTGTGTGAGACAAATATTCTAATTTTGAAAATAAATTATTGATAATAATTAAGTTGAATTTAATTAATATCTAATTAAATTTAATTGACTTAATTAAGATTTATTGAGTTTAATTGACTTAATTAAGATTTAATTAAGATTTAATTGAAGTTATTAAGATTTAATTGAAATTAATTGATTTAATTTAGATTTAATTGGATTTAATTGAATTAATTAAGATTTAATTAGATTTAATTGGTTGGGTTGGACTCAACTTTTAGGTCCTAAGCATCTCACCCATTTCTAAGTGATAAACAGGATATCCTTAACTGTTTTGTGAGATGCATATTTTAATAGAAAGATTTATTTTGAAAAGGTCATGATTAATTTTGAAAAGTTGAATTAATTTTTAAACCCAATTTAAATTTGTTTTGAAAAGAGATATTTGAATCTAAAATTAACTGAAAAATTATGTTAGATTCGAATTTAACAAAGAGTAAATTGAATTTGAATTTCAAAAATTGGCTTCCAGGTCTTGGAGAGACACTAGGCCTTCTTTGGCCGTAGCCTTATTGGATCATCACCCTTTTCCTAGACAAAGCCTTTTAGTGAAATTTCATCTTCAAAAATTACTTTTTGATAAATTCTGGTCTAACTAGTTTGGGTCTTGGATCGGTAGCTTCAGCTAGTTTCACCAGTCTAAAGAGACCAAGTAGACTTGACCTTATTAGAATTGGTTTCCCTAACGTACTATCATCTCACCTCCACCCAATACTATGTTGTTCAAATTTCAGTTAAGTTGGTTCAGTCCTTAAACTATCCAGTCCTAATTCTAAGCAAAAAAAAAAACAAAAAGAAAAAGAAACACATAATTAAAACAAGCAATTATCTAAGTAAGGTCACTATTGGAGTAATACTCCGGATTTTCAAAATCAGCAAGATTATGAATTAAATTTTCTAACTTATTGACCTTATGTTTTAGGGTTTCGTTTTCTTGTTTCAATTTTCTGAAGTTTGCTTTAATTAAGTTACATGAATTAATCACATTATTCAAGGTAAATAACGGATTTTCAAATATTGTAAATTTACCTTTGTCGATCGTTTGTCCGGCATTCTTGGTAGCTCTTTTATCTGTGCATTCACGTTGGTAATGCCCGAAATCCTGGCACTTGAAGCATTGGATGCGACTTTTGTCCCTTCGTGCTTTTGGAACAGGTCCCTTCGTTTGAATATTAGGACACTCACTTTGGTAGTGCCCTCTCTCCCTGCATGTGTAACAAATTACATGATTTTTAAAATCTGATTTTACACTTTTACCTTTTGGTTCCTTATTGGGAATCTCCCCCTTGATTCTTGCCGCCTCGGATCTAGGCTCATCTTTTGATTCTGTGTCTGAATCGAACTCGGGTACTGTGTTGAAGCTCCTTCTCTGGTGGTTCATTAGGAGTTTTCCCTGCACTTAAATTTACACCTTCCTCGACCATTTAGTATGTGATTGATTATTTAATTCTAATTTAGAAAGAATTCAAAATCAATTACCGTCTCAGTCAATTCGTCGTCTAATTCTGGTTCGATTTTGGATTCGGGTTCAGACTCTGACTCGACAATTTGTGCTTGGACCGAAAGGGCAAGATAACTTACCTGATCTTCTTCTTCATCTGAGATCTCTTGATGAAGATCAATTAGTTTTTCCCAGATTTCTCTGGCACATCTGATTGGACCTACTAGTTCGAGTTGCTCCTTGGTTAGGCCACATTGTATGATTGCAGTTGCCCTTGCATCGGTCTCGATTTGATTGAGGGTGTGTTCATCCAATTTATCCCACTCGATTGATGACTCATCTACTACGGGA
This sequence comes from Boesenbergia rotunda, assembly GCA_024364735.1. Taxonomy (NCBI): domain Eukaryota; kingdom Viridiplantae; phylum Streptophyta; class Magnoliopsida; order Zingiberales; family Zingiberaceae; genus Boesenbergia; species Boesenbergia rotunda. The sequence continues at coordinate 124,878 of JAGFNQ010002292.1, forward strand.
AAAGAATCTCGTTTGGATGATTCGCCATAAGTCCATGTGGGCCTTCAGAAGAGACACCATTTCACATCTCCAAAACTTGAAGTTGTCGCCGGAGAATAGTGGTGACGTGCACTGTTCCACTCTTGGTTCCATTCAATATAAACCTTGCACACAAACAAAATAACAAAAAAATTGTATCAAGACTTGGTCTTGGATTAGTAGTGCGGGAGAAGGGAAGAAATAGCTCAAAATAAATGTTGCACGAATTTCGAGGCAAAATTATACTAAAATAATAAAAACAATTTATGACAAATTTTTGAAAATTTAATTTGTCGATTCTAATTAATGATGAAAAATTAAATTTTAATGTAAAAAATAATTACTCGAAAATAAGGTAGCACGAATTTCGAGGAAATTT
>JAGFNQ010002292.1:125561-158617 GCA_024364735.1 Boesenbergia rotunda
TCGCTAGTTGCCTAGCAGTCCTTCGCTAGGCTTGGTGACTAGCAGCCCTTCGCTAGTTGCCTAGCAGCCCTTCGCTAGGACTTGGTGAACAGGCCCTTAGTGCCTAGCAGCCCCTCGCTAGGCTTGTATCCTGCATAGTTGCCTAGCAGCCCTTCGCTAGGACTTTGTTTCCTGCACACTTAATGAGCATATTAGATAACAAATAACACTTAACTTTGAATCCTTTGCCAATATCAAAACAAGGTTCGATATGGTGCCTTCCTGCACCAACAATCTCCCCCTTTTTGATTTATGGCAACACAATTCAAAGTTAAGTATAAGCATATAACAGTTAAGAAAAGAAGGAGTATGAACCAGTATAATGGTAAAAAAAATTTCTATACTCCCCTAAAACCCTGAAACCCTGAATACTAGTGTTATAAACACTCTTAACTTTGACTTTTCCTCCCCCTTTGACATATATCAAAAACAAACATGGGTGAACAAGGTAAAAATTTAAAAGTTTTGCAAACCTAAATTTTGTAACATAACTTTTACTTGGCTTTGCAAAAAGGAATTTTATTTAGGCAAAATTTTGACGCCAAATTTCCAATACTTAGAAAATTGTGGGGTTGAAAGAAAATTTTCTAAGTTCAGATTATTCAATTTTTTATTACTTAAAAATTTTCAAGAGAACCTTTTTGAGTTAGAAAATGTTTGGAAAATTTTGAAGAGAGTTTGAATTTTTTACTTAGAAAATTTTCTTACCAGCCAGTAAAGTTGATTTTCCAAAAGATGTACTTAAGCAAAGCTAATATTCGAAAAATAATCTTTTGAAATCAAGTACTGTTAATTTTCAGAAATATTTAACTTTGAAAGACAAGTAAAGTTAATTTTCGAAAAAAAACTTAAGCTTTGAAAGACAAGTAAAGTTAATTTTCGAAAATATTGAACTTTGAAAGACAAGAACTTTACTTTTTGAAAGACAGGAAAAAAATAATTTTAGCCTTTTTTTCTCCTAACCTTTTCCCTCCCCCTTAATGTGAAATTCTTCTCCTTAGCCATATATCAATAAGGAACTTTTAAAAATATATATGTTTAAAAAAAATTAAAATTTGGGTATCAGAGCATATGAGTTTTGAAAACATAAAAATACTTAGCATAATTTTTGAAAGCATAACAAAAGCTTAACATGCACCAAAACTCCACTTTGAAAGGCATTTAAAAAAATTATTTTTGTAGGCAAGTCTTTTTGGAAAATTCATTCACTTAGAACACTATTGCCTTGAAAATATTAGTACTTTTGAAAATATTATATTTTGAAAAGTAGAAGTACTTTTGAAGGATATTGTGCATTTTTGAAGATATAAGAAGATTATGAATTAAAAACTATAAGTGCTTTTATAATATTAGAGAAAATTATCTTTTGAAAGCACTTACAAAAGTATTGTTTTTAACACATAATATTTTACTTGCTTTGGTTACTTTTCCAGTCTGACACAATCCTGGGAAACCTTGTTAACTACAAGGACAGTTTCCTAAGTGTCCTGGAGATTCTCCAACTCAAGTAAATACTATTTCCAAAAGAATTTTAAAATAAAATGAAGGAAAATTATTTAAGTTTTCAAAAGGATTTTAAACGTGCAGTGCATGAAAACATATAATTCAATAATTCTTTTAATTTAATCTCCCCCTAAACTTGACCCAGTCCTAGGAAGCTTGTTGACTACAAGCGATCTTCCTCTGAGTCTTAAGGTTTGATTTAACTTATAAGAATTGTCTAATAAAAAAATGATTAATAAACACATTTCAGAAATTCTTCTCTTGACTCAAACTCCCCCTAAATTTGACACATCCTAGGAGTCCTTATGGATCATGAAGTGGACCTTCCTCTGTGTCTTTAGGGTTTATTAAAATCAAAAGAATAGTTTTGAATATCAGTACGGTAATATAATTTTAGGAAATTCAATTTGAAATGAAGATAATTTTCAAACATAAGCCCCTTTTTCGAAAAACATTTTGAAATGATAATGATTTTTGTAAAGCACAATTTTGAAAAATATAGTGATTATTTGAAGGCATAAAACTTCTTCTTTTAATTTGAACTTCCCTTAAATCTGACACAGTCCTGGGAGGCTTGTTGACCACAAGTTAATCCTCCTCTTAGTCTTAGGGTTTGTCAAAATTAAAGGAACAATTTTGAACATGCCTTTTGAGTATGATAATTTTCAAGGAGATAGATTTTTGAAAACATAATTTGGTATGATAACACAATTTTCGAAAACCATTTTGAAATGATAATAATTTTTCAAAGATATTTTGAAAGAAAATTAAAAAGAATCAACCACTCCCCCTTACTATTTAACTCAATCTAATGTCCTAGGGGACTTCAGTGTTATCCATGTTTGACTATGTTGACTAGGGTTGACTGTTTTGACCAAGTTTGACCAATCAATGACTAACACAAAATAAGCCCTAGATTATATTTAAAACAAGTCTATTGAGATATTTAACATGAAATTTTTATAAAAAAATTGTTAGAAATGAAAATATAGGGTACAGCAAACTGAATTAATTTAAAAAAATAGAGATAATTTTGAATAACTTTTGAAAATATATTTTTTTTTGAAAGGATATTTATGCTTTTAGGTCCTAGATGTCTCACCTAGTTCTACGTGGTCAAGCATGTTAACCTTATGGGTTGTGTGAGACAAATATTTTAATTTTGAAAATAAATTATTGACAATAATTAAGTTGAATTTAATTAATATCTAATTAAATTTAATTGACTTAATTAAGATTTAATTGAATTTAATTGACTTAATTAAGATTTAATTAAGATTTAATTGAAGTTATTAAGATTTAATTGAAATTAATTGATTTAATTTGAGTTTGATTAATTTGAATTTGGTTGGGTTGGAATCAACTTTTAGGTCCTAAACATCTCACCCATTTCTAAGTGACAAAATAGGATATCCTTAACTGTTTTGTGAGATGCATATTTTAATAGAAGGATTTATTTTGAAAAGGCCATGATTAATTTTGAAAAGTTAAATTAATTTTTAAACACAATTTAAATTTATTTTGAAAAGAGATATTTGAATCTAAAATTAACTGAAAATTTGTTTTAGATTCGAATTTAACAAAGAGTAAATTGAATTTGAATTTCAAAAATTGGCTTCCAGGTCTTGGCGAGGCACTAGGCCTTCTTTGGCCGTAGCCTTATGGGATCATCCACCCTTTCTTAGACAAAGCCTTTTAGTGAAATTTCATCTTCAAAATTATTCTTTGAAAAATTTCTGGTCTAACTAGTTTGGGTTTTGGATCGGTAGCTTCGGCTAGTTTCGCCAGTCTAAAGAGACCAAGTAGACTTGACCTTATTAGAATTGGTTTCCCTAACGTACTATCATCTCACCTCCACCCAATACTATGTTGTTCAAATTTCAGTTAAGTTGGTTCAGTCCTTAAACTATCCAGTCCTAATTCTAAGCAAAAAAAAACAAAAAGAAAAAGAAACACATAATTAAAACAAGCAATTATCTAAGTAAGGTCACTATTGGAGTAATACTCCGGATTTTTGAAATCAGCAAGATTATGAATTAAATTTTCTAACTTATTGACCTTATGTTTTAGGGTTTCGTTTTCTTGTTTCAATTTTCTGAAGTTTGCTTTAATTAAGTTACATGAATTAATCACATTATTCAAGGTAAATAACGGATTTTCAAATATTATAAATTTACCTTTGTCGATCGTTTGTCCGGCATTCTTGGTAGCTCTTTTATCTGTGCATTCACGTTGGTAATGCCCGAACTCCTGGCACTTGAAGCATTGGATGCGACTTTTGTCCCTTCGTGCTTTTGGAACAGGTCCCTTCGTTTGAATCTTAGGACACTCACTTTGGTAGTGCCCTCTCTCCCTGCATGTGTAACAAATTACATGATTTTTAAAATCTGATCTTACACTTTTACCTTTTGGTTCCTTATTGGGAATCTCCCCCTTGATTCTTGCCGCCTCGAATTTAGACTCATCTTCTGATTCCTTGTCTGAGTCGGACTCGGGTACTGGTTGAAGCTTTTTCTTTGGTGGTTCTTTTGGAGTTTTCCCTGCAATGGAATTTATACCTTCCTCGACCATTACAATATCTGTTTGATTATTTAATTCAAATTTTGAAAAGAATTCAAAATTAGTTACCGTCTCAGTCAATTCGTCGTCTGATTCTGGTTCAACTTTGGATTCGGGTTCAGACTCTGACTCGGTTGTTTGTGCTTGGACCGAAAGTGCAAGATAACTTACCCGATCTTCTTCTTCATCTGAGATCTCTTGATGAAGGTTGATCAATTTTTCCCAAATCTCTCTAGCACATCTGAATGGACCTACTAGTTTGAGTTGCTCCTTGGTGAGGCCACATTGTAGGATTGCAGTTGCCCTTGCATCGATCTCGATTTGGTTGAGGGTTTGTTCATCCAGTTTGTCCCACTTGATTGACAACTCATCTTCCACGGGAAAGGAGAATCCCGTTTGGATGATCCGCCATATGTCCATGTGGGCCTTCAGAAGGGTCTCCATTTGTCTTCTCCAAAAGCTGAAGTTCTCGCCGGAGAATAGCGGTGGACGAGCACTGTTCCATTCTTGGTTGGCCATTTGGTCTGAAACAGAAAACTTAAAGGATTTTCCAAGACTAGGTCTTGGATTAGCAGTGCTGGATAAAATGAATAACAAGGGGTGTTGCACCAACCTTGCTTAACAAGAAAAAAATCGAATGAAATGTTTAACGAAAAATTCGTAAGAGAAAGAAAAGAAAAAAAAGGAAAAATAAAATCCGAAAAAAATATCAAACTGGTGGTTGCACCAGGTTTGAACTTCCCCGCTCTGATACCACTTGTTGGATCGAGAAGCCCGATAGAGGGGGGGGTGAATATCGGAAAACTTTCGGATTTTAGTAAGAGTAGGTACGCAGCGGAAATTAAAGGAAAGACACAGAGACGCAATCGATTTACTTGGTTCGGAGCCTGTGTCGACTCCTACTCCAAGGCCCACGGTCGTTGACCGTTTACTTTGGGCAATTCTATATTTGGCGCAAATAAGTTACACAATTTGATTTACAAGATTAAATGCAATAAAATATTAAATAAAAAATACGCTCTTCTTTTTACCGACGTCCAGAGTAGGTCGACTTTTTCGGGGCAGCAGGACGTCGTCAGCTCGAGGTGTAGCGTTTCCGGAGCAAGGCGCGAGCGTAGAAGAACTTTGAGATGTTGGAAGAAGTGATACCCTGAAGCCTTGGTCGAGGGTCCTTTATATAGGGCCTGGGGGCGCCCCCCACGTGGCCTTTGATCCGCACAGACCTCGGTCGCGTCTGATCCTCTGGATCCGCTTTGACCGGGGCGCCCGGGTCGCTCGGGGCACCCGGATTGACCGGGTCAAACCTTATCTCTTGGCTTCGAAGGCTTCTGGTTCGAGGTACGCGCCTGGGGGCGCCCGCAGCGCAGGGGGCGCCAGGGAGCAGCGGGGGCGCCTGGGAGCACGGGGGCGCCCTGCCCAGTAGCTTTTCGAACCATTTTATTCTTGATGTGTTTTGTATGTACCTTGGGGGCGCCCGGGACACTCCGGGCGCCCTACTCAGCCCTTGCCTCTCTCCTTTGAGGCTTTCTGAGCTGCAGACACACGTTCCTTCGGTCCTGCATCCAGGGTTAGTCCAAAACACAATGCAAAAATAAAATATCTATTTATACAGCCTTAGCTGTCTTGGTTCTGACTTTGGTCTCCAAAATGGAGCCCTAGGTCGAACCGACGCCTACTGTTCCCTCGACGGGGAACGCGTCCTCACCTACTCCTCTCGGGAGAATTTACCTGATGCCAACCGTTCCTCTGGTTGGACTTTTGCCTGACGGCCCTTTGCCAGGACTTGGATGCCGAGCTGTCCTTCGCCCGGTGCCTAGCATTCCTTTGCTAGGGCTTGGTGACTAGCAGCCCTTCGCTAGTTGCCTAGCAGTCCTTCGCTAGGTCTTGGTGACTAGCAGCCCTTCGCTAGTTGCCTAGCAGCCCTTCGCTAGGACTTGGTGACTAGCAGCCCTTCGCTAGTTGCCTAGCAACCCTTCGCTAGGACTTGGTGACTAGCAGCCCTTCGCTAGTTGCCTAGTAGCCCTTCGCTAGGACTTTGTTTCCTGCACACTTAATGAGCATATTAGATAACAAATAACACTTAACTTTGAATCCTTTGCCAATATCAAAACAAGGTTCGATATGGTGCTTCCTGCACCAACACAATCTCCCCCTTTTTGATTTATGACAACACAATTCAATGTTAAGGAAAAAATTATAACATTTAAGAAGAGAAGGTAAAAACCAATGAATTTTAGCAGTTTTGAGCAGAGTAGGGTTTAAAACAAATGTAGTAAAACCAATGATTTTTAGCATTCTTGAGCAGAGTAAACTTTATAGTTTTGAGCCATAAAACAAATTTATTTCTCATACTTCCCCTGCAACCCTGAATAATTGTGTTATAAAGCACTTAACTTTGACCTTTCCTCCCCCTTTGACATATATCAAAAACAATATTCATGGATGAACAAAATATCTAAGAGGGATTTTTGAGTTTTTCCAGAAAAAAACTTTTGAAAAACTACAGTGATTGGTAAAAGTTTTGAAAATGCATGAAGCTCCCCCTTAATTAAATATTCTCCCCCTGAAACATTCAAGGATATGCAGTTTTTGTAAAACTTCTAGGTGCTTTACGTTGTTGACTAAGTGTTTTTTAAAATAGAGCAAAAGAATTGCATGTACAAAAAGAACAAATTTTCACTTAAGAATTTGCAAGCCCAAATTTTGAAGAAACCTTTATTTATCAAAGGCTTTGTAAAACAAAAATAATTTTTTATTTAAAATTTCAACTTGAAGAAAATTTTCAAAGAACATTTTACTTAGCCAAACAACTTTTCCTAAAAAAAATTTCAACTTTTGAACATTTAGAAACATTTGCTTGGAAAATATTTTGTGCAAATAAAACATGTTAAAAATTTAACAGAATTTTAGACAAGTTTTTGCAAAAAAATTGTTCATTAAGAGAAATTTTACTTAGAAACATTTGCCCAAAAAATATTCCAACTGATTTTTGCTCAGACAAACTTTGTTTACTAAGGAAAATTCTACTTAGAAATATTTGCAAAAAGATGCTCTTAGAATATTTTGAAAGCACACTTAGAAATTCAACTTTGCTTTTTGAATAAGAGAAACCTTTTGAAAAAATTTTGATTTTGAAGAATTTGAGCTTTCCTTTCTCTCCTTATGTTTTAGAACATTTCCAATTAAAAAACTTGCAAAATTAAAACATTGCACTAAGCTTCCCCATGATATTAAATTTTCCCTTTGAAAACAAATATGCAAATTAACCTTTCGAAATAATCATAAGTTCAGTTTGACATAATATTTTGAAACAAAATTTTTTGAGTATCACAAAGGACATTCAAAAAAAACTTTAGATTAAGGTGAAAATATTCTTGAGAGCTTCTAAGATAAACATTCTTTGAAGAAGGGGAAAAAGTTTAAGAAAGAATTTAATTGTTAATTTCACTTTTTCTACTCTCCCCCTTGGCTATATATTAATAACGAAATTTTGAATATATTTTGAAAGAAAATGTGTATCAGAGCCTATTAGTTTTACAAAATCATAAGACAATTTTAAAAAATGTTTACATTTCAAAATTACTAATTTAAGCAAGAATTAATGCCAAAGAACAGTTTGACATTTCTATTGAGAAAAAAAACTTAAAATATTTACTCAATAAATTTAGGTTCAGGATATTTAACCCCCAAAAAAATTTCTTAAGTAGAAAGACTTTTGAAAGAGTTTTCTTAAGAGCAGTATCTTTGAAGATATTTAGGCACCTGAAAGAAACTAAGTATTCTTTCTTAGAAAATATTTTAAGAAATTCTTAGTACTTGAGAAATATTATTAACTTTTGAAGGATATTTGAAATCATAATATTTTACTTGGCTTAGTTTCCTTTTCAGTCTGACACAATCCTAGGAAACCTTGTTAACTGCAAGGACATTTCCTATGTGTCCTGGAAATTCTTTAGACTCAAGTAAATATTATTTTCAACAGTAAAAAAATAGCCAGTTTTTGAAAGTAAAAGTATGATTAAAATGGTAGTATAAAAAAAATTATGATTTCAATAGGATTTAAAAATATAGTGCATATGAACAGATTATTTTATTATTAAATGATTCTTTTAATTTGACCTCCCCCTAAACTTAATCCAGTCCTAGGAAGCTTGTTGACTACAAGTACTCTTCCTCTGAGTCTTAAGGTTTGATTCAAATTATAAGAACTATCTAATAATTTAAGAAAAAAACTATTTGTTCAAAATAACTTCTTTTTGGTTTAGACTCCCCCTAAATTTGGCACGTCCTAGGAGTCCTTGTGGATCATGAAGTACATCTCCTCTGAGTCATAGGGTTTGATTAAAAAAACTAAGTTTAAAACAACTTTGTTTTAATGATTTGAAAAACAAATTCAAATTCTTCTCTTTCTCTTTCCTTTTTAAGAAAAAAAATTAATATAAAGATCTGGAAAGAAGAAATTCTATATTTAAAATAATTTCTAAGAGAAAAATAGAAGGTTTTTTGTGTAAAAAACTTAAGTTGAAAAAATATACATATCAGAGCCCGGACTGCAGACATTTTTCTTTAAAATATCCTAAGTAATCCCCAAGGTGACTTTTTGCCATGCTTATTTTTCAAGAATAAATTGTTTGTTTGAAAGAAATGTTTGTATAATGGCAGAGGAAAGAAATAAATGTTAAGAGATAAATTTCAGGTAAGTGAACAAAAGAGACCTAATTTTAAGTACAATGATTTGAAACATTAACTCTTAGTTTAAAAGTTAAATTTGATTTTTTAGGATTTTAAAATTAATTTAGAGGGTTAAATTTGAGTTTTGAAGTTGTTCAGCTGAGTTAAATTTGAAATTTTGAAAGTTATTCAGTTGAGTTAAATTTGAATTTTAAAAGTTGTTCAGTTGAATTGAATTTGAATTTTGAAAGTTGTTCAGTTAAATTGAATTTGAATTTTGAAAGTTGTTCAGTTGAATTAAATTTGAATTTTAAAAGCATTTATTAAGGTTTGAATTCTGAAATTTGAACTCAATTCAGTTTGTAAGGTTGGTTGGGTTGGACTAAACTTTTAGGTCCTAAGCATCTCACCCATTTCTAAGTGACAAAACAGAATATCCTTAACTGTTTTGTGAGATGCATTAATTTTATCTTTGATTTTATGTTAACACTATGATTTAATTGAAGCTTGTGTTAGATTCAAGTTTAACAAATAATAATTTAAAAGTGAGTTTCGATAATTGGCTTCCAGGTCTTGGCGAGGCACAGAGGCCTTCTTTGGCCGTAGCCTTATTGGATCAACAACCCTTTCCTAGACAAAGCCTTTTAAAGAAATATCATTTTCAAATTATTGTTTGAGACACTCTGGTCTAACTAGCTTAGGATTCAGAGAGGTAGCTTCGGCTAGTTCCACCGGACTAAAAAGACCAAATAGAGTACTCCTTACTCTACTTGATTCCTTAGTCAGGCTTCCCTAACGTACTATCATCAAACCTTGTCCTAATACTAGGTTGTTCAAGTTTCAATTAATCAGGTCCTTATCTAACTATTTCTAGTCCTATGAATAGCAAAAAAAACTTCAAGTAAAGTCATAGTGAGGAGAAATTTCTGAATTTTCTAAGTTAGCAAGATTATTAATTAATTTTTCTAGTATATCAAATTTAATTTTCCAAGTCTCATTTTCTTGTTTTAACTTTCTGAAATTTGAGTTTATTACTATACATGATTTAATTAAGTTATTTAGGCATGTGTCCATATCTAAATATGACAAAGAGTGATTAAGTAAACTATCAGCATTCATTGTAAAGAGTGGATTTTCATATAAACTAAAGTTACCCATCTTGGTAGATTGTCTTGGATCTTTAACTCTTCTATCTGTGCATTCATCTTTGTAATGCCCAAACTCCTGGCACTTGAAGCATTGGATGCGACTCTTGTCCTTTCGTGCTTTTGGAACTGGTTCCTTTGTCGCCGTCGGTGGTGTCGTTCGAATCTTACGAGTAGGACACTTACTTTTGTAGTGCCCTCTCTCCCTGCATGTGTAACAAATTACATGATTTTTAAAATTTGAATTTACAATTTTACCTTTGGATTCCTTATTGGGAATCTCCCCTTGATTCTTGCCGCCTCAGATCTAGACTCATCTTCTGGTTCGATTCGGCTTCGGATTCGGGTTCAGACTCTGACTCGGCTGTTTGTGCTTGGGCTGAGAGTGTGAGATAACTTAGGTGATCTTCGTCTGATTCGTCCGATGATTCGAACATCACACCTTCAAGGACCTCAATATCGAAGCTCTCTTCGTGTAGGTTGATTAGCTTCTCCCACATCTCTTTAGCACAGTTGAAGAATCCAACCTGCTTCAATTCTTCATTGGTTAGGCCACATTGTAGTATTGCAGTTGCCTTTGCATCTGCCTCGATCTTCCTTAGAGTTGGTTCGTCCAATTTATCTCAGGCGATCGACATTCCATCTTCTGTAGGTACTGTAAACCCCATTTGGATTATCATCCATAGATCTAGATGGGCCTTTAGGTGGGATTCCATTAGACCCTTCCAGGTTCTGAAGTTCTCGCCAGAGAATCGAAGCGGCCGAACACTGTTCCATTCTTGATTGACCATTAAGGATAAATCTTGCACACAAAAAGAAAAAATAGAAATGTACCAAGACTTGGTCTTGGATTAGTAGTGCGGGAGAAGGAAAAAAATAGCCCAAAATAAATATTGCACGAATTTCAAGGTGAAAAAAATAAAATAATAATAATAAGTTTAAGATAAATTTTTTTAGAAAATGAATATTCTGATTAATGAAAAACAATAGGAGTTAAAAGAGAATGCTTGAATTGAGGTAGCACGAATTTCCAAAAAAAATATTAAAATAATAAAAAAAGTTATGACAAATTTTTAAAACTTGATCGTTATATCAATTTTGACTTATGGTAAAAAATTGAGAATTCAAAATTGAAAAAGACATAAGAATATTTTAAACCCACGCATAAGTATTATTTATTTAAAATAAAAAGCGATCGAGTGGTGTTGCACCAACCTCGATTATCGAGAAAGATTTGAAAAAAAATTTAAAATTAATTCCTTAAATCCGAAAAAAAAACTCTCAAATTGTGGTTGCACCAAATTTGAGCCACCCGCTCTGATACCACTTGTTGGATCGAGGAAAACGATAGAGGGGGGTGAATATCGTTAAAACTTTTCGGATTAAAGAAAGAGCAAATACATAGCGGAAATAAATCACACAGGAACACAAGTAAATTTTTACTTGGTTCGGAGTCGCAGTCGGCTCCTACTCCAAGGCCCACGATCCTTGACCGTTTACTTTGGGCAATACTATAATCGCGCAAAAAGGATTTACAAGTTAAGTTCTACAGTATTTCAGGAAATTAAAATTTCTACACTTTTCGTTACCGACGCCCGATGTAGATCGTATTTCGGTGCAGAGGGTCGGCGGCGGCGCTGGATCTCGAAGTCGGAGTTTGTCGGGGCGTAGCGCTTGAACGAAAAGCTTTGGAGCGTTGAAAAAATGTCTTGTTAAAGCCTTGGGGTCGAGCCCCTTTTATAGTGCTCAAATGAGCGCCTGACGGGTTGGGGGCACCTGACACGTGCCCTTCGATCCGCGAATCCTTATTCGTGGGCTCGGTCAGTGCTTATCCTCCCCCACTTGGTGCCTGAGCTGATGGGGGCGCCCGTGACCTCACGGGCGCTTGATCCGCCTTAGTTCAGTGGTTTCACAGCTATGTTTTGGGTTTTGCCTTCACTCTTGGGCGCCTGTAACCTTACGGGCGCCTAGGCCCAGTGAAACACATTCACTTGCAGATGATCAGTCCTTCGACCCTACAATTTAGGTTAGTCCCAAAAACATAATAAGCAATAGTTATAGCCGTAGCTGTCTTGGTTCTGACTTTGGGTCTCCCAAATGGAACCCTAGGTCGAACCGACACCTACTGTTCCCTCGACGGGGAACACGTCCTCACCTACTCCTCTCAGGAGAGTTTACCTTTTGCCAACCAGCTCCTCCAGTTGGACTTTTGCCCAGCTTTACTCTCCAGGTCTTCGTGCCCAATCCGCGACCAGGTCTAGTGCCCAGCTTTACTCACAAGGTCTTCGGTGCCCAGCCCTCGGCCAGGACTTAGTGCCCAATTCCTCGAACCAGGTCTTCGGTGCCCAGCCCTCGGCCAGGTCTTAGTGCCCAGTCCACGACCAAGACTTATTGCCCAATTCCTCGAACCAGGTCTTCGGTGCATTGCCCTCGGCCAGGACTTAGTGTCCAGTCCATGACTAGGACTTAGTTGCCTAGTGTTCCTAGGACTTTTCCTGCACACTTAAGTAACATCATTAGATCACAAATAATACTTAACTTTGAACCCTTTGCCAATATCAAAACAAGGTTCGATATGGTGCTTCCGGCACCAACAGTTTCTTGATAAGTTCGTCATAGTCTTTATTGATGATATCCTGGTTTTATACAAAGTCTCAGGAAGGACATGACGAACATCTAAGGGTTGTATTGAAGACCTTACAGCAGAGGAAATTGTATGCCAAGTTTTTCAAGTGTGAATTCTGGCTTGACCAAGTGGCTTTTCTAGGCCACATCATTGGTGAGGAAGGTATTATGGTAGACCCAGCAAAGATTGAAGCAGTTAGTAACTGGGGTCGACCAAAGAATGTTAGTGAGATCAGAAGCTTTCTAGGTTTAGCAGGGTATTATGGAGGACTTTTCAAAGATAGCTTCTCCACTAACAACCCTTACCAAAAAGAATAAGAAATATGAGTGAACTAAAGATTGTGAGCAGAGTTTTAATGAGCTGAAGAAAAGATTAACAAGTGCTCCCATTCTTATAGTTCCCTAAAGTGACAAAAGCTATGATATATACAGTGATGCATCAAAGCTGGGACTTAGAGCTGTACTCATGCAAGAAGGTAAGGTCATTGCTTATGCTTCCAAGCAACTCAAGGATTATGAAAAGAACTACCCTACTCATGATCTTGAGTTAGCAGCAGTAGTCTTCGCTCTCAAAATGTGGAGACATTATTTGTACGGTGTCTAGTGCAAGATTTACACAGATCACCAGAGTCTGCGATATTTCTACACTCAGAAGGACCTAAATATGAGACAGCGAAGGTGGCTGGAGTTAGTCAAAGATTATGAGCAGACACCTTCGCTGTCTCAGACTAATGGGCACTTTATATTCAAAGATTATTTCTACACTTTTGGGAGTGTGTACAGATAGCACTTGGCACCAAACTGAGATTTAGCACAACTTTCCATCCTCAGACTAATGGGCAGACAGAAAGAGCAAATCAAGTTTTAGAAGATATGCTAAGATCTTGTGCGTTAGATTTCAAGGGCAGTTGGAGCAAATATTTATGTTTAACTGAGTTCGCCTATAATAACAGTTACCAAGCTACTATTGGTATAGTGGCTTATGAAGCTCTTTATGGTAGGAAGTGCGGATCTCCTATCTGTTGGTATGAAGGTAGTGAGAAGAAAGAAATGGGGTATCAGACTGACCTTATTGAGGATACCACAAAAGCTATAAAGAGCATCCGCTAAAGAATAGCAACTACTCACAGTAGGCAGAAGAGTTATGCTGATGTGCGGCGTAGACCGCTAGAGTTCGAGGTTGGGGATACAGTTATCCTCAAAGTAGCTCCCATGAAAGGCGTAATGAGATTCGGCAAGAAAGGCAAGCTAAGTCCTCATTACATAGGACCCTACCTAGTAACGAAAAGAGTTGACAAAGTAGCTTATGAATTAGAGCTACCTCCAGCGATGTCAGCTATTCATAATGTGTTTCATGTCTCAATGTTGAAGAAACATGTTCCCGATGCCAACCAAGTAATTGAGCCACAGACGGTACAAGTTCAAGAAGATCTCAGTAATGAAAGTTACCCTATTCAGATAATAGATCGGGCAGTCAAGAAACTGAGGATCAAAAAGGTACCCCTAGTGAAGGTTCTATGTCTAAACCAGAAGTTTGAGGAGACAACTTGGGAAACAGAAGATAGCATGAGGCAAAAGTATCTGGAGCTATTCTAAGTTCGAGGACGAATTTTTTATAATGTAGGGAGGATTGTAACGCTCGGAAATTTTCCAATATAAAAAGAAATATAAAAATTTCTTTTGTGGAGTAAAAAGGGGTCGGATCCAAGGACCCTTAGTTTAGTATTGGTTTAACATTCCATTAGGTGGTGTTAAAGCATCACATTGGGATATGGAAACCATTTAAGATAAGTGTAAGTAAGCACCTAAGCACCTATTCATGGAAGTTGCTTCAACTTCCACTTAGTATATAAGGGAAGAGAAAGAAGAGGAAATTAGACATCTCCTCATTTTCTTCTTCTTCCTCTTGAGTAAGAGAAACTAGGGTTTCTCTCCTAGTGCCAAGAGTTGGCGAATTGTGCGAAGGAAGTGGACGAAGAGTACCACGCTAGATCCTACACCGGAATAGTGAGTTTAACAAGCATAAGTGTAAGTAGATCACTCACCTGCTGTAAAAGTTGTTCTCGTTCGATTTTAGTTGTCGTAGAACTTGATTCTAAGCCTTTTATGTGTGTGATCCAAGTATAGCAAGACCAAGGTATTGATTTGCCACAAAAAGTGTTTTGGGATTAGGGCACGGAAGGTGCTCGCTGAAAGTATAGAGTAAGATCGAGGTCTTACTAAGTCCTAGAACGAGTTCTGGGACTAAGGCACGCAAGGTGCATTGATGTAAGAACAAGACCAAAGTCTTGATGTGTCCCAAAATAAGTTTTGGGAACATTACTTTTTAAGTGCAAAGGATATGCAAATTGTAAGCATTATAAGTACAAGCATTACAAGTTTCAAGTATGTTAGTTTTTAAGAGGTTTATACCGGCCGAGGCCCACAAGAGATCTAGGCGAGCCTAGTAGAGACACTCTAGGACGGCTCGGTGGCTAGCTACCTCGAAATCTATTAGGGATGCGCGCATTGGTACTATGTCGGGCCCAAAAGCAGGATGTTTATCTATTTTAATGTATAAGAGTATACAAGTTTTCAAGTTTTCAAATGCAAACGTTCGTTTCATGTATGTTAAGCCTTTTTCATTTCAAGCAAGGTTTTTAAATGCAAACATGTGTTACAAGCGTATTCATGAGCATATTCATGTTAAGTATGATATTTTCCAGTTACATATGTTTTTAAAGCAAGTATTCTTTTAATCATGAGCATATTTATTATTGATTGCATGTTTTGTGAGAGTAGGATCTATTTACTAAGCAATTTGCTTATAGTTTGCATCCTTTTACTGCAGATAAAGGTAAAAAAAGGATGTAAGTCAAGGAGGCTAAAGGAAGGATGAGTGGTGTCAGTGGCGGCGGAACCGTGGATTAAGAATTCGGGACAGATATTTGCTTAATGTTCTAAGCTCTAAACAGTAACAACTTGATAGTTGTTGTAGTTGCATGATGAATTGTTTATTTCCGCAAAGGTCTTAAGTTGAACTGCTTAGGTTGGGTTATAAACTAGTATAAGTGTCTATGATTAAGAGTCTGACTATAACTATGAAGTAGAAGTGTATTTTATGAGTCCTTGACATGCTTCTCAGTACCGGAAACATATTTCTAGAATTACCAGTCAACTGCACTTAGTGTCAGTTGACTGCCCACAATGAATTGGAGGGAATAGAAATATTAGGGGAGTGAAAATCCAGGTGGAGTCGACTACATCATTTGACTGGTAGTTCCACCAGTCGACTGGTCCAAGGCCAATTTTCGATTAGAAAGAATGGGGGAGTGACTTGGCCTAGGAGTCGACTGGCACCAGTCTACTGCACCAATCATCAGTCGACTGGGAGCAAAGTAAAAGAAAAGAAAAAAAAAGAGAAGAAGAAAATGTGACCTCCCTCTAAGGTTAAGGTTAAGAAAAGAGGGTCGTTACAATGGCCACTTATGTTTTAATTACTAACACATTCTCAAAGCTATCTCAATTCAAAAGTGTCAACGTCTAAGAATTGTAACATAATAAAAAATGGGTATTGTTCAAGATAGTTGCAATCACTCATCCAAAAATATATATGATTTTGTCAATTCAAAGTCATTAAATATGTTTTTTATTTCTCAACCGGTGATTAAAAGTACTAAAGGTAAAGTACTAAAAGTACTAAAGGTATACTCTTATTTTAACCTATTTTAGATTTGGATCAAATTTGGCAACATTAACGTGGATTGATAAAAAAAATAGGGATGTTGCATTTAGTTAGTGTGAGAGCGGTGTGAGATGTATCATGCTTTTTTCATTAAATTTTTTTTCACTATATGCTTATTTTGATGGAGGCATGTATTAATAAGGATTTGAACATAATTATATTTCAACTTTTAGTATTTTTCAAACAAGTATAATCTTTTATTTTTTCAGAAAAATTTAAAAAAAAACTCAAAAGCAAGAATAAAATTAGTTTTAACTATGAATATGAGCACTTTTATCCATTAAGCCATTTTGACATAAATAATTTACGATAAAAAACTCAAAAAATTGATAGGGACAATAAAAATATAATGATAGTTATATGATATAAATTCAAATTTTTTTTATTGCCATATTTTTTTGTGACTAAAGCAGCTTAACATGTTCAAAAGGCTTAAATCATAGAAAATGAGCATAAACATTTCTCAAGTACATAGAATATCTATAACTACAAAAGTTGTGTTGTACGCAAAGTTCACCAGGCTACTTATTAATTCACATGGCTACATGTATGTTTCTTACTCTAATTCCTATTTTAAGATTAACAAATCAATTAATTACCCTCAATCATAATCTATAGCCACTTATGTTTTAATGACTAACACAATCTCAAAGCTATCTCAATTCAAAAGCGTCAGCGTCTAAGAATTGTAACATAATAAAAAATGGGTATTGTTCAAGATGGTTGCAATAACTCATCCAAAAATGTATATGATTTTGTCAATTCAAAGTCATTAAAGGGGTTCACCCCCTTGGCTTCAATAACAATTGCTTTCAACACATTCGCTCAAGCGCTCCGCTTCGACAAGCTCTGTACTCGAGATTCAAGCGTCTACGACGACCCGCGGCTCCGAACTTCCAACTTCTCCGGTCATCGATATAAAAATAGTTTTATTGCTGTATTCTTTTTAATTCTATATTCAACTTCATCTTGTAAAACATTTGACGAAATATAGAATTGTCTATCGTAAACGGTCAAGAACCGTGGGCCTTGGAGTAGGAGCCGACTGCGACTCCGAACTATGTAAAAACAAAAGTGTTAGCGATTGTTTTCTTTTCGCTGTGCAATTACTCTACGCTTTCCGAAAAAGTTTTGATGATTGATATTCACCCCTCCCCCCTCTATCGATTCAATCCGATCCCACAAACTTGACGACAACCATCTTGGTTGAGGGTATGCCCATTAGGGAACATGCTCTCAAATGATGGCTTGGATGAAAGAGATGAAAATCCTTGGAGCACAAATCGATGGAGAAACCTAAGTCGATCTCATCCTCCAATCTCTACCAAAAAATTTTGAGAAATTTCACCTAAACTACATTCGGTAAATTTTGGTCATCAAAGGTAATTTGTGCATTGTATTGTCATCATTATCATTATTCCAGATTCAATAGTTGTGAATCATCTCTGGATCTTATTGACTGTATCGTCTAACCCTGTGGTTTTTTCTGATATGAAAAAATTATGCTTTAGATTTCTCATGTATACTTAAAGTTGTTTGTCTAGAGTAATAGAATTCTTCTCCTGAACTTAGGCATCCATAAACGATGACTTGTTTTCTTGTATTAATATTATTTGAGGTGAAATGAAAGGGAGAAAAGTAGATTCATGTGACACTTGTACCATCTTTATGACTGCAAGCATATAAGATGCCAAGAAGAAAACTCTATATCAAAAAGTTTCACCCCACAATTAATTGAACTACTTTGCAAAACATGTGGACAATGCCATCCATAACTTTTTATTTGATTTGATAAGTTGGAACACTGAAAAGACCTTCTCCATCTTCATCTCGTTGGGATTTATGATGCAGTGGTAAGGTCACTAGTCGTTAACTTAGACATCCACGGTTCGATCCCCAGCTACGGCGCATTTTGCAGGAAACAAGGATCGAAGGATAAAATTATACAAGATAATAAAAACAGAAAGATTAGGTCAAATCTCGATATTCTTGTCACTTGGATAGCAATGATGCATTGCTAGATGTCGCTCATTGTTTGTGTATTTAAAAGTGGTTTAGATACATTGCCAATGTTATAAAAGTCTATTGGGTTACACACAAAGAACACGTTGTTTCGAAGATACGTTGATTTTAGTTTGATTAAAATATGATCTAAAATTGGATTAATTGATTTAGACTCAAATGAATCTAATTAGGCTATGAGATTGAGTCTAATCCGAGTTAGACTCAACCACTTAAGATGGGTTAATGTTCATTAAAAGTTTAATGAATTATTATTAGAGAGGAATACCAAGAAACATGATATTCATTGGATGAATAGTAGATTAAGAGCCAAAGGAAACCAACGACTTTGATATTGATTGAGATTAATGGACATTAATCAAATGAATACCAAAAGCCAAAACCTTTTATATTGTTGGATGACTACAAAAGGCTTGATTCATGATTCATGATGATGAATCAACTTTCATCTCTCTTCTTCCTCACCTTGGCGGAAATTCACTTTTGAGGTTTTTGATTTTCTTGTTTTGTGAATCATCCCAAGTTGCTAGTATAACTAAGATAATTTTTCTCCGATATCGAGTTTGTGCGACGAACAAAACGTGTTCATGTGGATACTACTAGAGACACGATCACTCTAATCGTGTAGAAATCCAACAAACCAAGTTGCTATCGGGATAAACTAAGAGCACGCAATAAAGATAATAACTCTAGATCAAACTTTGTACATATTTTTCGTATAAATCACTTAGAAAGGATCTATTTTTTTCACTACTCAATTTTATATGATTTTCGCATAAAGATCCTTACACTGCTCAATTTTATATGATTTTCACATAAAGATCCTTATAGTGGGTAGAGATCGAAAAAGATTCACATGATGCAGCTTGGAAATCTGTGGGCTTATTTGCTTGGAATCTTATCAGCTCATCTCCTTTAATCTCTGCAACTTCCCCACTTCACTTCTTTGAAGGAACTTTCTCATCCATATCAGATGGACAAAAGGTTCTGAAAATATACTGCCACCTCAACTTGACTACTATTTACCTGCAAATTAAGGATTCAAATGATTGAACTAAAATGCATGTAGAAATGAAGAAAAAAAATTATAATGAAAACTACCTTGATTTCCTGCTTTTCTGATGAAGGAAAGGAAGAGGAGTATAAGAGCAACTCCTGCAATGAGGCCAATTATGATGGCTGCTGTTTTTCCTGCATTATCATCTGAAAAAAAAAATGTATAAGAAAAAATGTTCAAATTCAACCTTAAATTCTAAATTTTAAAAGCCCAAAATAAAGTGAGGAAAAAGATGTATACGAAAATGTATAGAAGAGGCATCGATGGGCAATTTTAGATGAATAAAAATCGAAATTGATGGATTGTGAACCCATTTTTTTTTTTTAAAAAAAAGAAGATAATTTTCAGATTTCCTGTGAAAGGCGTTTGTATGCGTCTGATCGGATAATGAAATCAACAGATGAACTCACCGTGGTCGTCATGGGAGGAGTCGACTCCGTCGGACGAGTACCTGACATAGCATTTGCCGAGGTAAGCGTCGCCGGCGCCGGCGAGCCCGCAGGTCTCCCTGAGCCGCGCTACTGCCGCCGCCGTGCACTCGTCGCACTGGTTCGCTGACTGGTCGCCGACGCACTGCGCCACCGCCTTCACTTCCCCAGCGACGCCCACCCTGTAGCTCCCGCCTCCGCTCGTCTGCAGGGCAGCGAGCGCAGCGTCGCGCATGGAGTTCTGCATGCCGGATTCGTCGTCGCCGTGTCCTCCGCCTGCGGAGGGGGAGGCGCACTTCTTGTAGAGCACGGAGGTGTCTGGCTTGCCGAGGAAGGAGTCGTTGCCGTAGCGGAGGTAGCATCCCCTCAGCTGGACGGAGGCGCCGGCGGCGGAGGGGCAGAGGGCGGAGAGCTGAGAGAGGCCGGAGCGGACGCAGGCGGCGCACTCGGACACCGCCACGTCGCCGCGGCACTGGAAGAGCCCGTAGGCCGCCGGCGTTTTCCCGGCGGCGACGGAGGTGAAGTTGCCGTAGGAGGAGAAGGCGGCGGAGTTGGCGAGGGAGGCGAATAGGGCGTCCAGACTAGATTGGTACGGGGAGGCAGCGTCGTACCTGGGCTGTGAACAACCGGCGTAGACGAAGTCGCCGTCGGAGGATGCCGAGCAAGAAGCCATGGAAGAGAAGAAGAGCAGTAGCAAGAATCCAGACATGTTAGCCAGCTTGATAGTCGCTTGAGCTTGCTGCTTTCATACAGTGAGTGAGGGAGAGACTTAAAGGCTATGTTTACTACAAGAGGCGAGACATAGGAAGAGGAGAAGGGACAGGGGAAAGGCCCGTGACCATCGAAGTTGTACTCATCCAACATCGACACACTATAAAAGTGGATCGATCGGACCTGAAGTATACCGGTGGAGAACGTGGTCCTAAGGAGCCCCATCTATCTGTTGTACTCATTCTTGGTGATGTTCCCGTTGCAGCTTGGTTTTGCTGGCCGTGGAATGGAATCTTGCATCAGGGACCAAAGCAGAGACTAAAGCCCTCGATCACTAACGCATCGCGTTCACTGTGAGTGTTAGTTTTATGTTCTCTGCAGCATGGATGATGATGCTTACCAGTTACCAAAAGAGTGCTCAGTGAGAAGCAAAGCTACTGTGCAGTCACGGGCTGCTATGCGTGGGCATGCCCACCGCATGGCTATTGCTACACTGATCCCAGTCGACGAACGAGGAATGCCTGCTGAATTCCTTAGATTTTTAGGCGACCGCGATGGGTTCTCAGATTTCTTGGATGAATTCGGATTGCTGAATTCTGAAACTATTGGATCTCGGAGAGGGGGAAAGATAGGTTCTTAATTCCCTGGTCACAGCGGCAGATCGCGAAGGGCTCTTCCCTTGTCCACGGCAACGGTCCATTGGCTTGCGCGGTCGACGCGGCTGCCGTCGCCATTGCGATCCCCTCCGCATGCCAATCGGACCAGAGCTCTTCTCACCTTAGATATGGAGGAAATTTGAGGCAGAGGGCGAGGGCCTTATGGTGAGTGTGGTCATGCATGATTTACATTGAAGCTTGAGCGGTGTTCTGGCCAAATACTAGATAGTCAAGTTACTGATCAATGAACAGACTGACATGTGCGTTCTATGGAAATCATCCTAGCAGACAACTCAAATACTCAAGATAAGATTTTCTTTAGGAGTTGAATTGCATAAGAAAAAGTAGAGTTTCTGTCTGTGTACGCCCGTGGGAGCGAGCGCCCTTTAAAGAGCTGTAAATGTATATGTTCTCTGGGATGTGTGCTTTCATTTTCCAAGTGTCTTAGAATATTCACAGTCGTTGTCCACGTCTCCCGGGATGCACGTTGTCATTGTCCACGTCTTCTAGGAGAAATAGTCTCGTTAAGGAGGCGGTTATGTCACCTCCTTATCCATATGCCCCTGCTTTTTCTGTGGGCCACGTAAGGTGTGGGCATGATCCGAGAACGGATAAAGAGATGAGGTTGATGTTGAGTGACCCTAAGGATAGACGAAGCTGACAACTGTGGCTGAATCTAACACTAGGTCAATGACTATGACTGAATCTGAGCTGAGGTCAACGACAGAGACTGAGTCAAGGATGGTGTCGGCGACTGAAACCGAGTCAGGGATGGTGTAGGGGACTGAGGCTGAGTCTGGGATAATGTTGGCGGCTGAGATTGAGCTAGTGATAATGTCAGCCACTAAGGCTGAATCTAAGGCAAGGTTAGTGACGGAGGTCTAGTTGGGATGGTGTCAGTGATTGAGGCTGAGTTAGGGATGATGTCGGTGATTGAGGTCGAGTCCGAGATGATGTCGGCTATTGGGGCTGAATCGGGGATTGTGTCGATGACTAAGGTCGAGTCGTAATAGCTGACTTATCTATTGGTGTTGGAGCACAACATTAAGCTCAATGTTTTGATATATGACTAAGATTAATGAATTTATGTCAAGTGTGTAAGAGCAAGTCAATTGACAAATGGTGAAGTCCTAGCTGAGAATTAGGTAGTGACTAAGTCTAAGTGAAGCCCTTATTGGGAATCAGACAGTGACTAAGTCCTAATAAAGCTAGGCAAGTGAAGTCCAAGTTGAGAACTAGACAGTGACTAAATCCTAGTGAAGCTAAGCAACTGAAGTCCTGATTAGGAATCAAGCAGGTGTTAAGTTTTGGTTGGAAACCAAGCAAGAAGTCTTAGTTGAGAATTAGGTGAATCAAGTTCGAGTGGAGTCAGCTGGAAGTTAAAAACTAGGCAAAACAAGCTTCAATGGAGTCACCTGAGAGTTGAAAACTTGACAAAACAAGTCCAAATAGAGTAAGCTTGAACTGAAACTTGGCAAACAAATCCAAGTGGAATCAATCGAAAACTGAGGCTTGGCAAATCATACTAGATGGGTTAGTTGGAAGTTGGGCATCTAAACCAAGTGCAAGCAACTTAACATTCTCTATCATACTCATTACGCGTAACCATTGTAGGGATGCAAAGATCAAGGGTTCTAGGCGACCGGAAGGAGTCCAGGCGACTGATTAGTGATAACTCTCGACGAGCAAAGTTGGAGGGTCCGAACAACTGTAGCTGGGTCAAGGTGACCGGAGCGTACGAGCAACTAAAGCAACTTCCAGGCGACCAATGGATGGTGTTGTCTAGCGATTCGAGCGAGTAAGGTTAAGATTATGTTTGACCCCTCTCCAAGTGACCGGAGAGCCTCAAGTCGACCAAAGAATGCAGTTAACATTATCTATCGGATAAATGTTGCATCCACATTAGCAACTTCTAGGCGACCAAGAGTCTCAGGTTGATTGGAGATTGCCACATTAATAACGAAAGAGGGCTATATAAAGGGAATTAAGGCAAAGCTTTGAACATACTCAATTCCTTTTATTCTTGTGCTTGTACTCTAGTGCTCTCATGCTCTCCATGCTACGACTATGACACGTTGCAATCTTGCTCTTCAATTCTGATCGACAGCATATATTTGTGCTTAAATTTTTAGATTTTTTGGGTACTATTTCTCCACCTCTCCAGAGACTTTCTAAAAAGGAGAAATTAAGAAATAAGAATTATATTTAATTATTATTGTGTGTTGTTGCTTTAATTGATAAACTACTGAACATGTTTTGCATGTTTATATTGCTTTGGCACTTCTGATTAAATTTGTGTTAAGTTAATAATTTAATTATTTCCATTGTGATTGTTATTAGTTATTTCTGAAAATAGTAGCTCTTAAAATTTTTAACGTTATTCACTCTCTCTAGCATCAAGTTCGATTTTACATTATCCCTGGGTAACCTCTATTCCTTAATTAGGATGAGTTTAATGAGTATATTCGATTAGACTTGAGTCCCTTCTAGACCAAGTTTGATCCCCTTTGGATAACATTTCTTTCGCCTTGACTTTGACTGACAACTTAGCATGACTCTTGACCACATGGGACACATGAGAGCTGTAGGCTTCCATCGTTTTACAAGTCTCCCTACTTTGTCTAGTCGAAGGAGACGTTGTTTAATTTGTTGGACTGTGCTAAGATATCATCTGCCTACCAGGCTTGTACAGTTCAAAATATTGAGCAAAGGTGTCGGTGTTTCATTCGGATAACGGGTCAGGTCTCGGTTGTTGGTGAGATAAGGTGTCACATTTAATGAACTCTATATGTGAGATCGCGTACCCTTATGATTGGAGTGATGTACCATCACATTAATTGTAGAGATGTGGTATCTGTCTTGAGCCTCAAGAGCACCTTGCCATATTAATTGTGAAGATGTATGGCATTGCCGCTGCTGACGCGACCCTTGACAGTTGGTGGTGATGTGCCATTTATTTGGTCTCTGCATTCCATGGTTGTGTTTGAATCGTCACAGAGACCGATGTGTCACCTCATAATTTGTCACTGTTGCACCTTAATGAGTGAGATTGTGTCATCATTGCAATAGTTTAGTCACATGATCTGACGATTGAAATAAGATCTCGTCACTCTTTCTCTCGCCATCCAACATCTTCGGGAACTATTGCGACAACCCTATTATGCGACCGCGAAGTTATATTAGGTCATCGAAAAGCGACGCTGCTTTCATTCACTTCTATGTTTCCAGCATAGTAAGTTCGTTGTTATTTCCTCTTTTGTTTTTGACCCTTTCATTCCGTCTTTGTTCTTCCTTTTGAACATATGGCCGCCATCGAAATGTTTGACCTATGGTATGAGACGAAGCGGTCTATATATATGAGGGATCAAAAATCGTCTCTCCGGTTACAATTTAGCATCCCTACTAATCATAAGATGATCATTCCAACATCGGAGCATTGGCCGCATGAGCCTCTAGTCGGTTACATCACTTGTTTCCATGGGTAGTTAATGGGTGACCTTAGATTTCCCATCCATTCTTTCATCCAAGACCTGGCTACCTATTATCAAGTTACTTTATCACAATTCACCCCAAATGCCCTCCGTCTGATATGTAGTGCAATCATTATTCTTCGACTGTACCAAATCCCTCTTGACTCTGTTATCATCCACTATTTCTTCTATCCCAAGGGAGGAGATCCCGCCCCCACGGGCTGGATCGGATGGTAAGGCGCCTGCTGCTTGAAATGGAGGTCATGGGTTTGAGGGTCGCCAGTTGCACACGAGGATAAAACCCTAGCCTGCTGGCTTTAATCCCCTCGACCCTAGGCGCCTCACCACACCAGTGATAACCGTGATTTACCTCCCTATGGATTCCTATGGGGCCTAGGCCACGGGGACGCTGAGGTGGCGGTTCCACCTTTTGAAACCAAGGGAGGAGATCCTGAGGTCATCTATATACTTCACGGCTAGGCCTAGGTGTAACTACCTTGATGACTACTCGACCTCGCACAAGGAGTTGAAGGATCACATTTTGTGTGTCAACTCAGTTGCTACTTGGACGGTACATTAGAGCGGGCGTACTTGGGAGTAATCGAGATCTTGTCAGGCTTGAAATTTGATGTCAATATGCTAGTGGAGAATGAAGCATTACTCTATCGAGCTGGAATGAACCTGAATACGATCGCACTGGATCACCGACAGAGTAAGGTGTTGCTTTTATTAGACTCTCTTATTACTGACTAACTCTTCTTCTCCTTGCAGAGCTAGTCATGTTGAGCATATTCATGAACAAGAACCTAAAATGGGATCTGACATCAAAAGAAAGTTAGTGGGCCTTAGAGGATGTGGTCGAGAGATTCTCAGAATTGTCGTCGCCGTGCCCCTCCATGGTAGCCGAGTCCTCTGCGACTATTGTCTAGTCCAAAGTCCCTATCCCGGTAGTGCCAACCCTTGTTGTCATGGAGTTGTAGGTCCCCATAATCAGTTGGGGGAGTCTCTTGTTAGTGATATGAGAGAAGTGTCTTAAGGCAATCGCCTTATGATTGTAATTATTTATGTTAATAAATGAATATTCACTATTTGAGTATACATGTTTGTGTATTTGATTGAGATCTTAAACTCATTTACTGAATACTAGCAATACAATTCACAGCATGAGAGAATTTGTGATGAATTCACAACTAGTGATTATCTCTACATGTGCAATTGTGAAGTATTGAAATTTTCCCTAGTCGATGAATTGATAAATACATACACTATCAATTCTGTTGAGACTAGCATGAGTTATTCTCTAATCAGCTGATTCTCACTGGCTGGTGACATTGAGATGTCCGGAGATAAACATGAATGCTAGTTAAGGGAACTAGTTCATTGGAGTGACTGGCTGTAAAACTTCATATGGTAGTCTACATATAGATATGTCAGTGAAGTTCTTACTGCAGCTTAAGTGTGATGTTCCTTTGACTTGCAGTGTTCAAGTCATCTTGGTCATGGAGACTTATACTTTGACATCTTAAGCAAGCATCTCCAAGGAGGTGTGGACCCGGGATGATTAGGTATAAGCCGAAGTGCCCGAAGATGTTTGAACAACCTACAAAGGATTCACCACTCCTTGCGAGGAGATGTATACCCGAGGCCTATCGTCGGATTGTTACTCGAAGCCTCTGGCCAGAGCATGACATGTTCAGAGTATGAATCTCTTAAATACATGAGAGTAATTAGAATCCGTAGGATGAGAAAACGTTACTTGGGCTAGGTGTGACGTAGTCAGCTTAGTGGGGACTGACACACATAAACCATGTCCTGAACCAAGTGGGTATAAGATGGAGAAGGGAATGGGGCACGATTCATTATAGTTGCTGAAGGGTTTCAGAATTGTTTCTGAGGTCAACCGTTGATCTTTCGATTAATTGGGGATCATGATGTACTACTAGGTGCCACTCATGATCGTTCTATAATTAATTGATTAATTATAGACGACCAACATAAATCGAAAGCCTATTTAGTCACATGCACTACGAGTAATCCGAGGAATTTAAAACGAGTTGAAAATTAGATTTTCCAATCAAGAGAGATTAGGTTTGGTTGAGCCAAACGATAAGTCGAATTTAAATTTTTCAGAGACGCATCAGAAGCGTAAAATGGCTAAGTCTTTTGAAGATTTAATAGATGAATTAAATAAGTTTAATTCATTGGGGCGTGGCTTGGATGGGCCGGCCAGAGAGGGCCTCCATCCTCTTTGCTTGGCCGGCCACAACAAAGGGAGAGAACCAAGTTTTTGGTTCAATTTAAAAAATAAATCAAGTGTGGTTTGTTTTATAAAATTATGGATGATATAAATTTGTATATAATAAACCAAGTTTTGGTTTATTTTTCATGGAAATTAAAATGAACCATGGATTGGTTTATTTTTTATAAAATCAATCATGGATTGATTTACCATGATAATGAAATTTATTTCATAGGAGAGAAGATTTTTATCATGAATTAAAATATGATTTTAACCATGATATAAAGTCAAACTTGACATGATGAAATAAGTTATTCCATATTTGAAAGGCTTGATGGTTGAGAGACCACTATATAAAGGACCCAAGGCAAGGCTTGGGTGTGAATCATAGAGATGAAGGCATAGGCTCTCTCCCTCTCTTTCTCTCCTTCTCTTCTCCCCTTCTTGCCGTGCGCCAACCAGCTCCAAGAAGGAGCACCAGCCGGCCATCTTTTTGTGGTTAGTCTTCTGACTTTTCTCTTGGGTTTTCTTGTCGCGTTCTCGGAGAATCTAGTAGTGTTGGGAACGAGATGGCTAGAGAGGGGGGGGTGAATATAGCCAATCACTTCTTCTTAGAAGAGTTATCAAATTTCTACACTTGAAGTTATTAATAGCACAGCGGAAGTATGGGAAAACAAAACTTGCAGAAACTAAAACCAAAACCTAACTAGCAAGATTAGCAAGATCGCTAACAAGGAGATTTTACAAGGTTCAGGGATAACTTGCCCCTACTCCTTGGCGTGCCCTTAAGGTGGGCGATCCCTTGATCGTCGGCAGATCAAGCCCCGGTGATTACCGGATATGAAGCAACCTCCTTCTCGGTGGAGAAACCTCCCCACAGTGTGTTTCAAACAATGATATAGAATGAGCACAAAGAAACAACAAGAAGGATCTTACTCAACCACTTAGCAAGGACAAAAACACAGCAAGCTTCCCTGAGCTCCACCCAGTGGTGATCTCACGCAGAACCCTTCTCCGTGTCTTCCCACTGTCGGACTCCAAGCCTCTTATTTTCTCCTTCAAGCGCTCAAGTATGATGATTGCTTCTCAATAGCTTGCTCAGAATGATTGAAGAACTCTAGAACAGCAAGCTTAATCTGGAGCAAAAACAAAACGCAGGAACTCAAGAGCACACAACACTGTTGTTACTGAACACTACAACTCTCGTTCCTTTTGTTTCTCCGCTAAGCAACAGGTGATCTCATCTCCAGCAGCCTACAGCTGCCTCACTGCCAACGCGCCAGCTACACTGAACCCTAACTGAACTTCCTGAGCTCCCTCAGCCAAGCTTCAGTCAGCAGCTTTAGTCCTGCATCCAGCCGTTGCAACATGTGTGGAGAAAGGGACAAACCTGCTCCAAGGAAAGCTCTCTTTGACTTCTCCTTGAGTGTTTGAATCATCCCCTGTCACCTGAAACTCAATCAGAGTATTAGAGCAGCAGATCAAACAGCATATCAAATATCAGAGGAAAGTGGCAGCGAATCGGTTGTGTTCAGACGCGATCAGAGCGTCTAACAATGCAATTTGAATTAAAGTGATCGGTCACCGGACCGATCAGAGAGCCTCCTGATCGGTCACCAGACCGATCAGGCTCCGTCCTGATCGATCCCCAACACTCAATCAGAAATCGCGATTTCTTTGAGATTCTCCTGGATCGATCACCAGACCGATCCCAGGTCGTGGATCGTTCACCGGACCGATCCACCCTTATATGAGGCGATTTCTGAGTTTCGCAGGCTAACCCTCCTGATCGGTCAACTGACCGATCAGGGATCTTCCTGATCGGTTAGCAGTCCGATCAGGTCATCCCCAGACCGATCAGGCTTCGTCCTGATCGATCTTACTGAGGAGCCTGCGAAGCTGGATCGTTCAATAGAACGATCTGCACAGTGATCCTGATCGGTCATCAGACCGATCAGGAGTTGTTCAGCAAGTGAACTCAACCTCACTGCTTGCTCCCTGATCGGTCACCAGACCGATCAGGAGACAGTCAATGGGTGAAACGCATACTCCCTGATCGGTCACCAGATCGATCAGGAGCAGCACAGTAGGTTCCCAACCACACTGTGTGCTCCCTGATCGGTCACCCGACCGATCAGTCATCGCTGGATCGGTCACCAGACCGATCCATGAAGGAGCAGCATGCCAGAATCCCTGATCGGTCACTAGACCGATCCAGGGACTTAAACTCAGCCCTCCAAGCTAAGTTTCCATCTACCTTAGCCCTCCAAGCTAAGGATTTTCCATCTAACTCTCCAAGTTGGGAATTTGCACCTAACCCTCCAAGTTAGGACTTTTCACCTAGCCCTCCAAGCTAGGACTTTTCACCCAACCCTTCCGAGTTAGAATATCATCCAACCTAGCCCTCCAAGCTAGGCACCTGACCCTCCAAGCCAGGACTTTTTCACCTAATCCTCCAGGATGGGAATTTGCACCTAACCCTCCAAGTTAGGACTTTTCACCTAGCCCTCCAAGCTAGGACTTTTCACCCAACCCTTCCGAATTAGGACTTTTCCAACACCTAGCCCTCCAAGCTAGGATTTTTCACACCTAACCCTCCAGGTTAGGATTTTTCCAACACCTAGCCCTCCAGGCTAGAATCCTCCAAATCATGCCTAATCCTCGATCAGGACTTAATCATAATCATCATCATCAACCTAAACTAAAATCGTTGTCAACACCAAAACAACAATCAGGGTCAGACTGCATCAACAATCTCCCCCTTTTTGTTGTTTGACAACTCGATTTTAAGTTTAGGGATTCTCAATCAATATTCCAACTTTAGAATCATAGGGGAATCCAGATCCTCCCCTACAACATGGTCATTCTAAACTTAACTAATCCACACTCTCAATATTCCAACTTTAGAATCATAGGGGAATCCAGATCCTCCCCCTACAACATGGTCATTCTAAACTTAACCAATCCACACTCTCCCCCTTTGTCGAACATCGAAAAGGGGCAAGAGGGACTATCAAGATTAAGATAAACTCCCCCTCAATCCTTGAGGTATCCCAACTCATCAAAAATGTGATAGTTTGTGGAATGATCATACGAACACATGTGAAAAATTATAGCAAGACATAACAGTTACATGCATCATATGAGTATGAAATATAAACCCATGCCGTAATATTCATAAGTATCAAATAGACATGGCAATGCAAGCATGAATATGACAATTGAACAATCATGCAAATAAAAGGCATATAACCAACATGGCATCAACAATAATAGATAAGCATGGCAGGTAAAATCAGATAGGGCAAAGCATAAAACATCCAGACAGGTAGCAAAGTACATGTGACACAAGGTCACAACAATCAAGTCACAGGGCATACAGCCCAAAAGTCATACAACACAGTCAAATGATAAGACAGCAGACATCCTAGCTCAAGTGTCAGTGGGAGGGTCGTCATCGCGCATAAGGTCATCCATTGTGCATCAGTAGGAGCCAGAGACCCTGGTGCAGTACTCGAAGAAGGTGCACCTCCAGGAAATGTGTGGTTGCGCCACTCATCATAATCTGCAGCAACAGCTGGTGCTCCCTGGTCATGAACTGCTAGCGGCAGCTCCCCACTCGGTTGCGATCCTTCCACCGCAGCCCTCGTCCCGAGAACAATGCCGGACTGAGCAAGCATACGATGATCCAGGCGGCAGTCCTGTCGCACCATAGGTTCAGTACGACCCCGTGAGACATTGATTCCAGCGGACTGCAGCCAGCAGTGATGATATGACGAATGGCATATAGATCGTCTGACCAGACCTCAGACCATGAACAATGATGGAGGAATAGATGGACGGTGCTATGTCAAAATCTAACTGCAGATGCATCCCGTAAAGCATCAGGCAGTGAAATGGATGGATCGCATCAAGATGCTTTGACGTAGTTGGAAGAAGACAATTTGCGATAATTTGAAACAGAACATAATCAATGGGAGATAGATGGAGAGCAGGAAATGTGGGAAATGTACAGGTGTGCGCACCATAACCCCGTTGCCTGGGGTGGCCTAGAAAATGCTCATATATGGAGTCAGGAGTGACTCCAGTAAAGGGGACAGGAAGAGGATCAGGAAGATATGGATAAAGTGAAAAATCATTCTTGGAGTGACGACAACCCAGAAATACAGTGAAGGACGATAGGGTAAAGTCAAGATCGACACCGGTGACACAGGTCCGCCACCCCGTGCCCTCCCCATTGGCCAGATTATTGTAGAATTCAGAGACCAAATCAACATTGATCAGCCTTTCTAAGAAAAGGATGTTTTGAAGCCCATAGTACTCAATGATTCCTCTCACCGTAGGATAATGTTCATAAACAAAAGTTTGGTCCACTGATCGACATGGCATTAGTTCGAAGTTGTGCCAATGAAAGTCTAGGGCATAGAGAATGTTTTGAAATCTAGGATGCGGGGGAGATGGAGGCCTCGGAGGAATGTAGATGATGAGGAAGTCTTCCCCTCGAACCCCTTGTAAACCTCCTTTCCCTTAGCAGATTTCTAAAAGGCCGAATGGATCATGATATAGAATTCAAATGATTTGTAAGATGGACATGGGTTGAATCACACATACAAGAGTTGATCATCATAGATAATACCCAATCAAAAGATAGATCGATCAGATCATAGGTAGGAAAGTAATGACAGTGGAATGGGAGTCCACGACAACCAAGAAGTCACGCACAAAGCAAGAATAGAAAAACTTGGTTAGCTTCACAAACATATATTCCAAGAATGTTGTGAAAAAAAATGAATCAAAGCTTACTTAGGCCCATGGGTGAGTTTGAGCAAAGGAGGAAGAAGCTGGTTCCTCACGGTTGAGAGAGGCCTGCTCAATGAAAACTCTCGAACGCAGAGAGTTTGGGGCAAGTGGAGAGCTCGCCGGAAGATACCAGAGGGGATCTTCGCAAAGGTTCGCACTCGCGTGAAGAAGGGAGACGCAAGAACTCTCTTGCTCGCACAAGGTTGCGCAGAAGAGGATGTTTCGGCGCTAGGGTTTCGGAAAATGAGGGTTTGGAGAGAGTTAATCGGTTGGTGGATCGGTCCACCAACCAAAATTTAATGCGTTTGAACGGATCACCGTTCGATCTGATTTCGTCCAGACCGATCAGGATACAGCCTGATCGGACTGGCATGGTCCTGATCGGTCGGATGACCGATCAGACTCGCTCCTGATCGGTCGGGTGACCGATCAGGATTCGATCAGTAGGGTCCGGAGAGAAACCTCTGAGCTCCCTGATCGGTCTGTGGACCGATCCCCACAGGGTGCCAGATCGGTCCGGAGACCGATCCAGGCTAGCTCAGTACACTTAGTCAGATTCCGGGAGATCACGGCTTGCCTCGCAGATCGGTCTGTGGACCGAACACCACAGGAAGGGGTCAGATCGGTCTAGGGACCGATCAGCCCTATGCCTGATCGGTCCGGTGACCGATCAGGGTTCCTGATACGAACTGAAATGTTCAGTTTCAGAACTTCTGAATTTTCCAAACGAGATTTGATGGACTTTGTCGAACTTGTACATGATTTTATGACTAAAATTGATCTGAACAAGAATCAAAAGTCCTTATAGGTTCAACAAACACTTTGACCCATCCAAATGGAGTCAAACTCATTCAACAATCAATCAAGCAAATTCAACCAAATTTTGTTTCCAAATCCAAGTTTCCAATCAAGTTGCCTTGATTGGAATGTCCAAGTATGATCATGGAGCCATATACACATATGTTATGCAATGGTTTTCCCCATACTTGGTCACCACCGTGATTATTATCTCGTTAACTTAATTCCTCAAGGGATGCAATGACATTTTGAGAAATTGAGTTAAACCTAACATCTCACCCCATATCTAGCAAACAAAAACGTTTTGTTAAACCTTATAGTTTGTGTGAGATGTTCCCAAAGTTACCCAATTGTTCCCAAAAATTTCGAAATCATCATGAAGGGTTTTGACCGCAATTTGAACATCATGAAGCGCGACACATTCCCAATTCCCGTCTTAGGAAACTAAATTCACTCTCGGGAAGTGGTTTAGTGAAAATGTCAGCTAGGTTTGACTTTGACTCCACATGTGAGAGTATGATGTTCCCCCTAGCTACATGATCCTAATGAAGTGGTGTCTTACCTCAATATGTTTTGTCCTAGAATGATGGACCGGATTCTTGGTTAAGT
>JAGFNQ010002292.1:162172-250618 GCA_024364735.1 Boesenbergia rotunda
TCATCCGAAGATGATGAAGCCGCGTTTGAGGAGCTTGAAGATTCATCACTGCTCTCCTCTCCAAGAGCCATGAGTGTCAATTGCCTTGTGCTCTTCTCCTCCTTCTCATCATCGGATGAACTAGAGGATGACTCATCCCAAGAAGCCTTCAAAGCATTCTTCTTCTTCTTGGATTTCTCTTCTTTTCTTTTGGGTTTCTCCTCCTTCTTAAGCTTCGGACATTCATTCTTGAAATGCCCTTTCCTACCACACTCAAAGCAAGATGCATTATTCTTATCAAGCTTGAAATCACTAGTGTTACCTCTCCTTTTGAAACGTCGGTCTCTTCGCATCATCCTCCTCACAAAGTTGGCCATTTCGGATGAAGAAGAGCCGCTGCCATCCTCCTTGGAATTGTATTCGGATCCGGAAGAAGATGAAGATGATGAGACCTCCTTCTCCTTCTTCTTCTCCTTCTTCTTCTCTTTCTTCTTCTTAGTGACTCGATCCCCTGCAACTAAGGCAATCCCCTTCTCCTTGGGGCCTTTGTTAGCCATTTCATGCAATTCCATCTCACAAAATAAATCATCTAATTTTACAATAGATAAATCCTTGGATACTTTGTAGGCATCCACCATGGATGACCACAAAGCATTCCTTAGAAATGCTTTCAAGACATACCTCACAAGGTCGCGATTCTCGACCTTTTCATCAATTGAATGAAGTCCATTAAGGACTTCCTTGAACCGACTATAGAGCTCACTTACCGACTCATTCTCCTTCATGGAGAGATTTTGAAGTTGATTGAGGAACAAGTCCCTCTTTGCAATCCTCGAGTCTCGGGTGCCTTCATGGAGCTCTATGAGTTTGTTCCACAAGTCTTTTGCACTTGTGAAGGGACCAACCTTGATGAGTTGGTCTTTATTCATGCCACATTGTAGAGTGACAACCGCCTTCGCGTCGGCTTCACTCTTCCTTGTTTGTTCGGCAGTCCACCTCCATGACTCAAGTTCTTTGCCTTCATCATCCTTAGGAGAGATGAATCCCTCCTTCACCGCGAACCACGTATGGATATCCATCTTCAAATAGTATTCCATTTTTGATCTCCAATATTGGAAGTCGGCGCCATCAAAGAATGGAGGTCGGGTGGTGGAGAAGCCTTCTCTCAATGTCATCTTGTTGAGAACTCTCGGTTGTTAAGCCGTAAACAGAGCACCAAGCTCTGATACCACTTGTTGGGAACGAGATGGCTAGAGAGGAGGGGTGAATATAGCCAATCACTTCTTCTTAGAAGAGTTATCAAATTTCAGCACTTGAAGTTATTAATAGCATAGCGGAAGTATGGGAAAACAAAACTTGCAAAAACTAAAACCAAAACCTAACTAGCAAGATTAGCAAGATCGCTAACAAGGAGATTTTACAAGGTTCGGGGATAACTTGCACCTACTCCTTGGTGTGCCCTTAAGGTGGGCGATCCCTTGATCGTCGGCAGATCAAGCCCCGGTGATTACCGGATATGAAGCAACCTCCTTCTCGGTGGAGAAACCTCCCCACAGTGTGTTTCAAACAATGATATAGAATGAGCACAAAGAAACAACAAGAAGGATCTTACTCAACCACTTAGCAAGGACAAAAACACAGCAAGCTTCCCTGAGCTCCACCCAGTGGCGATCTCACGCAGAACCCTTCTCCGTGTCTTCCCACTGTCGGACTCCAAGCCTCTTGTTTTCTCCTTCAAGCGCTCAAGTATGATGATTGCTTCTCAATAGCTTGCTCAGAATGATTGAAGAACTCTAGAACAGCAAGCTTAATCTGGAGCAAAAACAAAACGCAGGAACTCAAGAGCACACAACACTGTTGTTACTGAACACTACAACTCTCGTTCCTTTTGTTTCTCCGCTAAGCAACAGGTGATCTCATCTCCAGCAGCCTACAGCTGCCTCACTGCCAACCCGCCAGCTACACTGAACCCTAACTGAACTTCCTGAGCTCCCTCAGCCAAGCTTCAGTCAGCAGCTTTAGTCCTGCATCCAGCCGTTTCAACCTGTGTGGAGAAAGGGACAAACCTGCTCCAAGGAAAGCTCTCTTTGACTTCTCCTTGAGTGTTTGAATCCTCCCCTATCACCTGAAACTCAATCAGAGTATTAGAGCAGCATATCAAAGAGCATATCAAATATCAGAGGAAAATGGCAGCGAATCGGTTGTGTTCAGACGCGATCAGAGCGTCTGACAATGCAATTTGAATTAAAGTGATCGGTCACCGGACCGATCAGAGAGCCTCCTGATCGGTCACCAGATCGATCAGGCTGGTTCCAGACCGACCAGGCTCCGTCCTGATTGATCCCCAACACTCAATCAAAAATCGCGATTTCTTTGAGATTCTCCTGGACCGATCACCAGACCGATCCCAGGACGTGGATCGTTCACCGGACCGATCCACCCTTATATGAGGCGATTTCTGAGTTTCGCAGGCTAACCCTCCTGATCGGTCAATTGACCGATCAGGGATCTTCCTGATCGGTTAGCAGTCCGATCAGGTCATCCCCAGACCGATCAGGCTTCGTCCTGATCGATCTTAGTGAGGAGCCCGCGAAGCTGGATCGTTCAACAGAACGATCTGCACAGTGATCCTGATCGGTCATCAGACCGATCAGGAGCTGTTTAGCAAGTGAACCCAACCTCACTGCTTGCTCCCTGATCGGTCACCAGATCGATCAGGAGACAGTCAATGGGTGAAACGCATACTCCCTGATCGGTCACCAGATCGATCAGGAGCAGCACAGTAGGTTCCCAACCTCACTGTGTGCTCCTTGATCGGTCACCCGACCGATCAGTCATCGCTGGATCGGTCACCAGACCGATCCACGAAGGAGCAGCGTGCCAGAATCCCTGATCGGTCACCAGACCGATCCAGGGACTTAAACTCAGCCCTCCAAGCTAAGTTTCCATCCACCTTAGCCCTCCAAGCTAAGGATTTTCCATCTAACTCTCCAAGTTGGGAATTTGCACCTAACCCTCCAAGTTAGGACTTTTCACCTAGCCCTCCAAGCTAGGACTTTTCACCCAACCCTTCCGAGTTAGAATATCATCCAACCTAGCTCTCCAAGCTAGCCACCTTACCCTCCAAGCCAGGACTTTTTCACCTAATCCTCCAGGATGGGAATTTGCACCTAACCCTCCAAGTTAGGACTTTTCACCTAGCCCTCCAAGCTAGGACTTTTCACCCAACCCTTTCGAATTAGGACTTTTCCAACACCTAGCCCTCCAAGCTAGGATTTTTCATACCTAACCCTCCAGGTTAGGATTTTTCCAACACCTAGCCCTCCAGGCTAGAATCCTCCAAATCATGCCTAATCCTCGATCAGGACTTAATCATAATCATCATCATCAACCTAAACTAAAATCGTTGTCAACACCAAAACAACAATCAGGGCCAGACTGCATCAACAAGTAGTTCTCAAGAACACGAAACTCGTGGCTTTGCGAAGTCATCCCGAAGATACTCGACGTGGACGCGAATAGAGGCGAAGCTTCCAAGGGACGCTTACGGTTGGATCTCGTCCCTTCCTTCGAGTTGCGCGAGGTAATATGTAAATTAGTTTACGTTTCTGTAAAAATTTTAAATATATGATCATGTCTACACAAGATAAAATTGCATGCTTAGATGTGTGGTTAAATGATTTAAAAAAATTGTTTATGCTAAATCTTTCGCTGCACGTAATTAATTTTAAAATTACGAACCCGCATCCATGTCAACATGCACCCGGACCCAGCATCTCTCCTGAGGCGGCTGAGCCCGAGGTCAAAGTAAGAGTTGAGGGCCGACCCTGGAAGAGGGACTAAATGCCTAGGTAGCCCCTATCTCCTAGTCCAGTTCACTCGGCTTCGAGTCTAAATCAGGCTGAATCCCCAAAATGAAGGAAGTCGGCCTGGACTCTAGTGGAGGGTGTTTTAGCTCCCCAACCAATAAGGAGTTGCCCTTCTGAGGTGAATATTGGGAAGGAGTCTAAGCATCCAAGCCTTGGTGCCCTCCTTTATGTTAGGACCGATAGACAAGCTAGAGGGGGGGTGATTAGCTCCGATTTGCTTGTAGATGATTTGTCGCAGCGGAAGACTTCAAGCAATGCTAACACTTGGATTTTACTTGGTATCCACCCCGGCCGGGTGACTAATCCAAGGATCCACTCTCCTCACTCTCTCATACACTATGAAAGATCTTCTTGAGGTGGAGAAACCTCTTACAAGCTTTCACAAAGATACAACAAGAGCAAAGCAAATGCAAAATGAAATCTTACAAGATTTACAATAATAAGCTCACACTTTGCTTTCCTTGCTATCTTCAAGCTTGTGGACGCCTCTAGAACTTTGGAAGTGCAGCAACACTAAGCCCCAAAGCTTCTCTTGAGATGGCGTGGAAGAAGGAAGAAGAGTTGCGCTTCAAACCTGAATGAAAATCTTTATACCCGACGCCTAGGGTTTCTGAATCGATTACCAAATCGATTACCACGTCAGATTCTACCATCCAACGGCTAGTTTTCGAACCGTAATCGATTACCTAATCGATTACGAGTGTCCTGAATCGATTACCCAATCGATTCAGAGCCTCTCTGTTCTCTCGCGCAACCTTTGGTGATCGATCACCCTAATAGATCACCGAACCCCTTAATCGATTACTCAATCAATTAAGGGAAGGCTGAATCGATTACCCAATCGATTCAGCCACCTACTGTCCTCTCCCGCAAACTGCCCTAATCGATCCACTGATCGATTCACCCAATCGATTACTCAATCGATTGAATCCAACCTAACTTGTGCTCACAAGTCTAGGGTTCCCTACCAAGTGTCCGGTCAACCCCTTTGGCCAACTTGGATTTCTTCTGCCTAGTTCCCAACTAGAACTTAACCTGATTCCCCAACAGGTTTGCCTAACCCTCGAGTTAGGTCTAGTCTCTCGGTAGACTTTCACCTTGCCAGTATGCGATCTCCCCGATCCATCTGGACTTCACCTAGTCCCACTAGGTCTTATCCGATGCCAGCGTGCGATCTCCCAGATTCACCTGGACTTTACCTAGTCCCACTAGGTGTGCCTAGTCCCACTAGTGTTGATGCAGTCTGGTCCTGATTGTTGTTTTGGTGTTAACACCAATTTAAGTTTAAGTTGATGACTATGGTTATGTTTAAGTCCTAATCGAGGATTAGGCATGGTTTGGAAAATCCTAGCCTGGAGGGTTAGGTGTTGAAAATCCTAGTCTGGAGGGCTAGGTGTTGGAAAATCCTAACCTGGAGGGTTAGGTGTTGAAAATCCTAGTCTGGAGGGCTAGGTGTTGGAAAAGTCCTAGTTCGGAAGGGTTGGGTGAAAAGTCCTAGCTTGGAGGGCTAGGTGAAAAGTCCTAACTTGGAGGGTTAGGTGCAAATTCCCATCCTGGAGAATTAGGTGAAAAAGCCTTGGCTTAGAGGGCCAGGTGCCTAGCTTGGAGGGCTAGGTTGGATGATGTTTTAACTCGGAAGGGTTGGGTGAAAAGTCCTAGCTTGGAGGGCTAGGTGAAAAGTCCTAAATTGGAGGGTTAGGTGCAAATTCCCAACTTGGAGAGTTAGATGGAAAAATCCTTAGCTTGGAGAGCTAAGGTGGATGGAAACTTAGCTTGGAGGGCTAAGTTTAAGTCCCTGGATCGGTCTGGTGACCAATCAGGGAATCTGGCACGCTGCTCCAACGTGGATCGGTCGGGTGACCAATCCAGCAATGACTGATCGATCTGGTGACCGATCAGGGAGCACACAGTGAGGTTGGGAACCTACTATACTGCTCCTGATCGATCCGGTGACCGATCAGGGAGTGCGTGTTTCACCCACTGCTTGGCTCCTGATCGGTCTGGTGACCGATCAGGTAGCAAACAGTGAGGTTGAGTTGCCCTGCTGATCTGCACCTGTTCGGTCTGATGACCGATCAGGATCACTGTGCAGATCGTTATCCAGCTTCGCGGGTTTCTCCCTAAGATCGATCAGAACGGTGCCTGATCGGTCTGGTGATGATCTGATCGGTCTGGTGATGATCTGATCGGACTGGTGACCGATCAGGAGAACCCCTGATCGGTCAGTTGATCGATCAGAAGGCTTAGGCTGAGAAACTCAGAAATCGGCCGATATAAGGGTGGATCGGTCCGGTGAACGATCCACGACCTGGGATTGATATGGTGATCGGTTCAGAAGAATCTTAAAGAAATCGCGATTTCTGATTGAGCGTTGGGGATCGATCAGGACGGAGCCTGATCGGTCTGGACCCAGCCTGATCGGTCTGGTGACCGATCAGGAGGCTCTCTGATCGGTCAGGTGACCGATCACTTTAATTCAAATTGTACTGTCAGACGCTCTGATCGCGTCTGACCGTATCCGATTCGCTGCTGTTTGCCTCTGATACTTGGTTTGCTGTGTGATATACTGCTCTAACAATTTGATTAAGCTGCAGGTGACAGGGGAGGATTCAAACACTCAAGGAGAAGTCAATGGAGGCTTTCCTTGGAGCAGGTTTGTCCATTTCTCATCTCAGGTTGCAACGGCTGGAGCTGCACTACTGAAGTCGCTGACTGAAGCTTGGCTGAGGGAGCTCAGGAAGTTCAGTAAGGGTTCAGTAGTAGCTGGCGTTGGCAGTGAGGCAGCTGGAGGCTGCTGGAGATGAGGTCACTTAATGCTTAGTGGAGAAACAAAAGGGACGAGAGACAGCTTCGGTGAAGCAGAGTTCAATAGCTTGGGTTTAGAGTTCTTGTCGCCAGAAGTTCTCCACGACTGCTTGCTGTGTTCTTGAAGTTTCCATCATTCTGAGCAAGCGAATGAGAAGCAATCATCCATTACTTGAGCACTTGAAGGAGAGAACGAGAAGCTTGGAGTCCGACAGTGGGAAGACACGAAGAAGGGTTCTTACGTGAGATCGCCACTGGGTGGAGCTCAGGGAAGCTTGCTGCTGTTAGTAATATGAGAGAAGTGTCCTAAGGCAATCGCCTTATGATTGTAAACATTTATTTTAATAAATGAATATTCACTATTTGAGTATACATGTCTGTGTATTTGATTGGGATCTTAAACTCATTTACTGAATGTCCACATTACAATTCACAGCATGAGAGAATTTGTGATGAATTCACAACTAGTGATTATCTCTACATGTGCAATTGTGAAGTATTGAAATTGTCCCTAGTCGATGAATTGATAAATAAGGACACTATCAATTCTGTTGAGACTACCATGAGTTATTCTCTAATCAGCTGATTCTCACTGGCTGGTGACATTGGGATGTCCGGAGATATACATGAATGCTAGTTAAGGGAACTAGTTCATTGGAGTGACTGGCTGTAAAACTTCACATGGTAGTCTACATATAGACATGTCAGTGAAGTTCTTACTGCAGCTTAAGTGCGATGTTCCTTTGACTTGCGGTGTTCAAGTCATCTTGGTCATGGAGACTTATACTTTAACATCTTAAGCAAGCATCTCCAA
Organism: Boesenbergia rotunda; assembly: GCA_024364735.1. NCBI lineage: Eukaryota > Viridiplantae > Streptophyta > Magnoliopsida > Zingiberales > Zingiberaceae > Boesenbergia > Boesenbergia rotunda. The sequence continues at coordinate 169,640 of JAGFNQ010002292.1, forward strand.
GGAGGTGTGGACCCAGGATGGTTGGGTATAAGCCGAAGTGCCCGAAGATGTTTGAACAGCCTACAAAGGATTCACCACTCCTTGCGCGGGGATGTATACCCAAGGCCTATCGTCAGATTGTTACTCAAAGCCTCTGGCCAGAGCATGACATGTTCAGAGTATGAGTCTCTGAAATACATGAGAGTAATTAGAATCCATTGGACGAGAAAGACATTACTTGGGCACGGTGTGACGTAGTCAGCCTAGTGGGGACTGACACATATAGACCATGTCTTGAACCAAGTGGGTATAAGATGGTGAAGGAAATGAGGCACGATTCATTAGAGCTGCTAAAGGGTTTCAGAATAATTTCTGAGGTCAACCGTTGATCTTTCGATTAATTGGGGATCATGATGTACTACTAGGTGTCACTCATGATCGTTCTATAATTGATGAATTATAGACGGCCAACATAAATCGAAAGCCTATTTAGTCGCACGCACTATGAGTAATCCGAGGGATTTAAAACGAGTTGAAAATTGGATTTTCCGATCAAGAGAGATAAGTCGAATCTGAATTTTTCAGAGACGCATCGGAAGCATAAAATGGCTAAGTCTTTTGAAGACTTATTGGACGAATTAAATGGCTAATTCTTTTGAAGACTTATTGGACGAAGCATTGGTTTGGCCGGCCAAAGAGGGTCCCCACCCTCTTTGGTTTGGCCGGCCACAATAAGTGGGAGAACCAAATTGTTTGGTTCAAATTATAAAATAAACCGCGCGTGGTTTGTTTTATAAAATTATGGATAAAGAAATTTATATAAAGAAATTTATATAAAGAAATTTATATAAAGAGATTTATTTTCATAGAAATTAAAATAAACCTTGGATTGGTTTATTTTATAAAATCAATAATGGATTGATTTACCATGATAAAGAAATTTATAGAAATTTATTCTTTTTATGGAAATTAAAATGAACCATGGATTGGTTTATTTTATTTTATAAAATCAATTATGAATTGATTTTTCTATGATAAGAAAAATTTATAAGATAGATTTCTTGTAAAATTTATTCCATAATAAAAGGGGAGACATGGTTGTTTTTATTATAAATTAAGTTATAATAAAAACTTGGCATAACGGAATAATTCATAGAAAAATTTATAAGATAAATTTCTTATGAAAAATTTATTCCGTTAAAAAGGAGACTTGGCGATAAAGAGGCTACTATATAAAGGTGCAAAGGCAAGGCTTGGAAATCAATTCAAGTGATCAAGGATTCTTGCCTAGCCTCTCTTCCTCTCCTTCTCTCCCTCTCCCTCTTCTAGGGCCGGCTGCCCTCCCCCTCTTCTAGGGCCGGCTGCCCTCCCCCTCTTCTAGGGCCGGCTGCCCTCACCTCCTTTGCCGTGAGCCACCTCCACCAAGAAGAAGCCGAAGAAGAAGAAGAAGCGGACGCAACTCCTTCCTTCCTCCCGGAATCCGGATTTCGTTCTTCGTTTGGTGGTTAGCCTTCATCTCTCTCTCTTGATATTCTTGTCGTGCCTTTGGAGAATCTAGTAGTTCTTGTCGGCACGAAACTCGTGGCTTTGCGAAGTCATCCCGAAGAAAACTCGGCGTGGACGCGAATAGAGGCGGAGCTTCCAAGGGACGCTACAGTTGGATCTCGTCCCTTACATCGAGTTACGTGAGGTATCAAGTAAATTAGTTTACTTTCTACAAAATTTTAAATGTATGATCATGTCTCCACAACATAAGGTTGCATGCTAGATACGTGGTCAAAATAATTTGTGAAATTATTTGAGCTAAACCTTCCGCTACATGTAATTAAATTTTAAAATTACGAACCCGTATCCATGTCAACATGCACCCGGTCCCAACAGCTGCGTTCTTGTCTGTGATAAGTGTTTGAGTAAGATCCTTCTTGTTGTTTCTTTGTGCTTAAACTTTATCTGTGATTGAAACACTGTGGAGAGGTTACTCCACCGAGAAGGAGGTTGCTTTTTATCCGGTGATCACCGGGGCTTGATCTGCCGATGATCAAGGGATCGCCCACCTTAAGGGCATGCCAAGGAGTATGGGCAAGTTATCCCCGAACCTTGTAAATCCTCTTTGTTAGCGATCTTGCTAGCTGTGTTTGGTTTGTTTGCGCGTTAGTTTTCTGCACACTTTGTTTTCTATTCTTTCCGCTGTGCTACTGATTTCTAAGTTGCAGAAACTTGCTAAGTGCCAAAGGTTGCATTGATTGGCTATATTCACCCCCCCCCCTCTCTAGCCATCTCATTTCCAACAAGTGGTATCAGAGCTTGGGGCTCTGTACACGGCTTAACATCCGAGAGTTTTCAACAAGATGGTGTTGAGAGAAGGCTTCTCCACCACCCGACCTCCATTCTTTGATGGCGTCGACTTCCAATATTAGAGATCAAAGATGGAATACTATTTGAAGATGGATATCCATACTTGGTTCGCGGTGAAGGAGGGATTCACCCCTCCTAAGGATGATGAAGGAAAAGAACTTGAGTCATGGAGGTGGACTGCCGAACAAACACGAAAAAGTGAAGCCGACGCAAAGGCGGTTGTCACTCTACAATGTGGCATGAATAAAGACCAACTCATCAAGGTTGGTCCTTTCACAAGTGCAAAGGACTTGTGGAACAAACTCATTGAGCTCCATGAAGGCACCCGAGACTCTAGAATTGCAAATAGGGACTTGTTCCTCAATCAACTTCAAAATCGCTCCATGAAGGAGAATGAGTCGGTAAGTGAGCTCCATAGCCGGTTCAAGGAAGTCCTCAATGGACTTCATTCAATTGATGAAAAGGTCGAGAATCGCGACCTTGTGAGGTATGTCTTGAAATCATTTCTAAGGAATGCTTTGTGGTCATCCATGGTGGATGCCTACAAGGTATCCAAGGATCTATCTATTGTTAAGTTAGATGACTTATTTTTTGAGATGGAATTGCATGAAATGGCTAACAAATGCCCCAAGGAGAAGGGGATTGCCTTAGTTGCAGGGGACCGAACCACCAAAAAGAAGAAGGAGAAGGAGCTCTCCCCATCTTCATCCTCTTCCGATTCCGAGGAAGATGGCAGCGGCTCTTCTTCCTCCGAGATGGCAAACTTTGTGCGAAGGATGATGCGAAGGGATAGACGCTTCAAGGGTAGAGGTAACTCTAGTGAAGTTAAACTTGACAAGACTAATGCCTCTTGCTTTGAGTGTGGTAGGAAAGGGCATTTCAAGAATGAATGTCCAAAGCTTAAGAAGAAGGAAGAAAAATCCAAAAGAAAAGAAGAGAAATCCAAGAAGAAGAAGAAGGCCTTGAAGGCCACTTGGGATGAGTCATCCTCAAGCTCATCCGATGAAGAGAAGGAGAAGAAGAGTACAAGGCATGTGACACTCATGGCTCTTGGAGAGGAGAGCAGTGATGAATCTTCAAGCTCCTCAAACGCGGCTTCATCATCTTCGGATGATGAAGAGGTAACTTCTCCCGAGCTTGAAAAATGTTATAGAGCAATTGCATGTTTAACTAGTATGCTTAAGAAATCAAAGAATAAGGTTAAAGCATTGCAATTAGAAATTGATCAATTGAAGGCATCTAGAGATGATAATATTGACGATTTGCATGTTGACTTGCTAGAAGATGAAATTAAATCTTTGAAACATGAGATCTTAAATTTGAAATCCTCTAAGGTTGGGGAAGTAAATGATTTGCATGATAACTTGTTAGTAGAGGAAAATCAATCTTTGAAGAGTGAAGTTGAGAAGCTCAAGAATATTCTTGGAAAATTTTCAACTAGCTCTAAGACCTTAGACATGATTCTAAATGCCCAAAGGGCAGTTTACAATAGGGCCGGTATTGGTTACCGACCCAAAGAACCCTCATTTGTGTCTCTCATGTCTAGGACTGATATGAGACAATCTAGGACACCCAAACCTCAAAAGAAAGTTGTCAAGGCATGGGTGCCTAAGTCATGTTTAGTTGATGCTTTAGGTCCCAAGGTTTGGGTACCTAAAACTTCTATTTTTCGAATTGTGTAGGTTATGATTGAGGGGGAGCATCTATCAACTTGGTTCGTTGATAGTGGATGCTCCAAACACATGACCGGGGATAGATCATTGTTTACCACACTTCATAAGAAAAGTAGAGGTAATGTATCATTTGGTAACAATGGTAGTCTTAAGGTCATAGGGATAGGAGACATTCAAATATCCGAATGTCTTAAAATTTCAAATGTCCTTCTAGTCAAGGGGATGAAATTTAATCTCCTAAGTGTCAGTCAATTGTGTGACACGGGTTACACAATTGATTTCCAACCAAGTCAATGTCTAGTTAGACACAATGACACCTTGGACACAGTACTAGTAGGAACAAGAGTAGACAATATTTATCAAGTTTCATTTAAAAGTGCTACTAATGTTTCTGCTAAGTGTTTCATGTCAAAAGAAGAGGAGTCCACTCTTTGGCACCGGAGATTAGCTCATGTGAACATGAAGAACATCCGGAAGTTGGCCAACAAGGGACTAGTCCGTGGCTTACCGAGCATCAAGTATGAAAAAGATAAACTTTGTGATGCATGTCAAATGGGTAAGCAAACAAAATCTGCACATAAAGGTAAAAGCGCTGTGAGTACATCCAATGCTCTAGATTTACTTCATATGGATCTATTTGATTGTAGTACTATCATATCATTGAATGGAAGTAGATATTGCTTTGTGATCATTGATGATTTCACTAGATACACATGGACTTACTTTTTAAAATATAAGGACCAAACCTTAGATGTTTTCATTTCTTTTTGTAGAAGAGTTGAAAATGAAAAATCATTAACCATTAAGACAATTAGAAGTGATCATGGAGGTGAATTTCAAAATCAAAGGTTTTTAGAGTTTTGTCAAGATAGAGGTTATAAGCATGAGTTCTCTACTCCTAGAACACCACAACAAAATGGTGTTGTAGAGAGGAAGAACCGTGTACTTCAAGAGGCTGCACGAAGCATGCTCAATGAGTACTCACTCCCGAGTCACTTGTGGGCCGAAGCTGTAAATACAGCTTGCTATGTGCAAAACAGAGTCCTCATTCATAGGTTTCTAGGAAAGACTCCCCATGAACTTTGGTTTGGGAAACCACCTACGGTTAAACACCTTAGGGTGTTTGGTTGTAAGGTGTTCATTCTAAATACCAAGGACCACCTTGGAAAGTTCACGGCAAAGGCTGATGAAGGGATACTAGTCGGGTACTCCCTCGTTAGCAAAGCCTACCGAGTCTACAACAAGAAGTCTAGATTAGTTGAAGAGTCTTCTGATGTGGTTTTTGAAGAAATTCCAAAGTCAAGTGACCAATCAGAAAATATAGAAGGAGTTCAACTCGAACTTAGAAGACTAAGTTTGAATGAAACTCCAAGTATTGTTAATGGTGATGAGTCTGATGACGGTGAATCTAGACAACCCATTGATCAGCCGGATCCTGAGGCTGAACTTGTGTCTGGTGAACCCGCTCAAGAAGCACCACCAACACCAAGGCAAACTAGAGTAGCCTCTAGTCATCCCCAAGACCAAATTGTTGGAGACATCCATCAGGGGGTTAGAACTAGATCATTCTTCCGGAATGAGGCTAATGAAGTTGCCCTAATTTCCGAAGTTGAACCTAGGAAAATTGATGAAGCATTAAGTGATCCCGATTGGATCATTGCAATGCAAGATGAACTAGGTCAATTTGAAAGGAGTCAAGTTTGGGACTTAGTCCCTAGACCCAAGAAGACCTCCATTATTGGAACCAAATGGGTTTTCAAGAACAAATTGAATCATAAGGGAGAAATCATTAGAAACAAGGCACGCTTGGTAGCCAAGGGATACAGTCAAGTTGAAGGCCTTGATTATGATGAGACCTATGCTCCCGTGGCACGATTAGAGTCCATCCGATTGATGCTTGCATTTGCAGCACATCGTGGTTTCAAATTATATCAAATGGACGTCAAATCGGCCTTTCTAAATGGTTTAATTAGGGAAGAGGTCTACGTCGAACAACCACCGGGGTTTGAGAGTACCGAATTTCCAAACCACGTGTTCAAACTCAAAAAGGCACTGTATGGCCTTAAACAAGCACCCCGGGCTTGGTATGAGCGGTTGTCGACATTCCTAGTTGAGAAGGGTTTCGTTAGAGGCCAAATAGACCCTACACTATTTCTACGAAGGGATAGTGACAACATATTTGTAGCCCAAGTATATGTCGATGACATAATCTGTGGCTCAAATAATAAGGGCTATTTAAATGAGTTCATTGGACACATGGAGAGTGAGTTTGAAATGAGTCTAGTGGGAGAGTTGACTTTCTTCCTTGGACTTGAAATCAAGCAAACTCGCGATGGTATCCATGTGCACCAATCAAAGTATACACAAGAAATGCTTCGAAAATTCAATATGAGTGATTCAAAAGAGGTAACCACTCCCATGGCGACAAACACAAGATTAGACAATGATGAGAGTGGTAAACCCGTTGATTTAACTCAATATCGAAGTATGATAGGTAGTCTGCTATACCTTACAGCTAGTCGACCTGATATACTATTTGCTGTAGGTATGTGCGCTAGGTATCAAGTTTGTGCCAAGGAATCTCACTTAATTGCTGTTAAGCGAATTCTGAGATATCTCAAGGGCACAATTGGTGTCGGTCTATGGTACCCCCGTACCGAATCTTTTGATTTGATTGGCTACACGGATTCCGACTACGCTGGATGTAAGTTGGACCGGAAGAGCACAAGTGGGGGTTGCCAATTCTTAGGCTCGTCCTTAGTAAGTTGGTCAAGTCGGAAGCAACATTGTGTTGCTCTCTCCACGACCGAGGCAGAATATATCGCCATGGGAGAGAGTGTATCACAATTGTTGTGGATGATACATACTTTAGAGGACTATGGATTGAGTTACAAGGGTGTGCAAGTGTTATGTGATAACATAAGCACAATTAACTTAACCAAGAATCCAGTCCATCATTCTAGGACCAAACATATTGAGGTGCGTCATCACTTCATTAGAGATCATGTAGCTAGGGGAGATATCGTACTCTCACATGTAGAGTCCAAGTCAAACCTAGCTGACATCTTCACTAAACCACTCCCCGAAAATGAGTTTAGTTTCCTAAGACGGGAGTTGGGAATGTGTCGTGCTTCATAGGGTTGAATTGCATTCAAAATCCTTCATGATTATTTCGAAAATGTTGGGAAACATTTGGGTAACTTTGGGAACATCTCACACAAACTATAAGGTTTACCAAAACATTTTTGCTTGCTAGAAATGGGGTGAGATGTTAGGTTCAACTAAATTTCTCAAAATGTCATTGCATCCCTTGAGAAATTAAGTTGACGAGATAATAATCACGGTGGTGACCAAGTATGGGGAAAACCATTGCATAACATATGTGTAAATGGCTCCATGATCATACTTGGACATTCCAATCAAGGAAACTTGATTGGAAACCCGAATTTGATACAAACTTAATTGAAATTGCTTGAATGATTGTTGATTGAGTTTGATTCCATTTGGATGGGTCAAAGTGATTGTTGAACCTATAAGGACCTTTGATACTTACTCAGGGATCAATTTTAGTCATGAGATCATGTCCAAGTTCGACAAACTTCATCAGATCTCGTTGAAAAAATTCTGAAATTCTGAAACTGAACACTTCAGTTCGTATCAGGGAGTATCAGGAACCCTGATCGGTCACCGGACCGATCAGGCCTAGGGCTGATCGGTCTCCGGACCGATCTGGTTCCATCCTGTTACGATCGGTCCACAGACCGATCGGAGGGCCAGCAGTGACTCTCCGAACTTTTTGACCCAGGGTTCTGAGCCAGACTGGATCGGTCCCTAGACCGATCTGGAACCCTGTGGGGATCGGTCCACAGACCGATCAGGGAGCTCAGAGGTTTCTCTCCGGACCCTACTGTTCGTGTCCTGATCGGTCACCCGACCGATCAGGAGCGCGTCTGATCGGTCACCCGACCGATCAGAATCCGGTCAGTCCGATCAGGCTGTAGCCTGATCGGTCTAGGTGTGATCAGATCGAACGGTGATCCGTTCAGACGCATTAAATTCTGGTTGGTGGACCGATCCACCAACCGATTAACTTCGCGAAAACCTCTTATCGGCCGAACCCTAGCGCCGAAACCTCCCACTCACGCATCCTTTGCTTCGTGCGAAAACTCCTCAGTGCTCTCCCCTTCCTCTTGCGAGTGAGCTCTTGCGGTTCTGAGGGGATCTTCCGAGTCCCGTGACGTCCCTCTCTCGCGGAGAGACCTTGCGACCAGTTCTTGCGCCGGGAGTCTCTTCCTGCGCACGTTTTCTTCCTCTCAACTTCCAAGAACGACACCAATGGCACCAAAGTGAGTTTTGCCTTAACTTCTCCCTTCGAATCATGTCATGGATTATGTTGAGAAGCTAATCATATTTTGGTTTTGCTCTTGTTCTTGCTGTTGTGCCGTGACCCTTGTGTTATTGCCGTGACCTTACTTTGCCGTGACCTTACTTTCTTATCTTATGATCAAACCTTAAACCAAATGTGTCTTTTGATCATTGTGTCTTGGTTGCATTCTCTGATTGGGTCTTATCGTTGATGATCAATTCTTGAATTTTTGATTCAACCTATGTCCATCATGATCAATGATTCAAACCGTGTGTCTTGATCATTTCAATTCTTTAGAAAATCTTCTAAGGGAAAGGAGGTTTTGGAGGGCAGTTCGAGGGGGAAGACTCCTTCGTCATCTACACCTTCTCAAAAGCCTCCACCACCTCAACATACTCGGTTTCAGAGTCCTGGTCTTGCTTTCAAATTCCAGTGGCACAGTTTCAAGTTAATGCCATGTCGAACTATCGACCATTCCTTCATCTATGAACATTGCCCAACCATCCGACACATTATCACCCATTATAATCTCCAATCTATTCTTTATCTTGAGAGACCAATCAACCTTGACTTGGTCTCTGAATTCTATAACAACATGATGAGTGGAAAGGGCACCGGGTGGAGCACGGGGTGGAGGACCCGTGTTGCCGGTATTGATCTTGATTTCAATCAATCTATTTTCACTAATTTTCTCAGCTGTCGCAGATCAACCAATGATTTCTCTCTCTACCATTTTCCTCCTAATCCCCTTCCAATTCCATTTAATGGAGTAACTCCCGATTCCATCTACGAGTACTTTCTAGGCCATCCTAGGCCAGGGGGTTCTGGTGAGCGCACCTGTGACTTTCCCACTTTTCCTGCTTTTCGTCTTTCCCCCGTTGACTATGTGTTGTTTAAAATCATCACCAACTGTCTCCTTCCAACTACCTCGAAACACCTTGATGAAATTCACCCATTCCATTGCTTGATGCTTTACGGGATGCATCAGCAGCTAGACTTTGACCCAGTGGCTTTGGTTTATTTCTCTATCATCGTCCACAGTATGCCCTTATCCCAGTCAGTCTATATGCCATTCGGTCACATCATCACTACCTGGCTAGAGTCGGTTGGCATCGACGTTTCACAGGGCCGAATTGTGCCGATGATTCGACAGGACTGTCGTCTGGATTGTCGCATGCTTGCTCAGTCCGACATTATTCTCAGGAACGAGGGGCTGAGTTGGAAGGATCGCAACCGCGCGAGGGAGCTACCGCGGGCAGTTCATGACCAGGGAGTGCCAGCTATTACTGCAGACTATGATGAGTGGGCTCCTGATCTACGCTGACAGATTGCGGAGATAGAGCGGAAGATAGAGCACGAGTTACACATCTCCGGGCTTTGGCGACAGGAGGTCCGCTCCGAGTTTCAGTCTTTTGATCGCCGTTTTGATGCCTTAGCATCTGATGTCTCTGAGATGAGCTCGTTCCAGGACAGATGGTATGAAGAGTGGTATCATCATACATTTCCTGATGGTGGGTCCCCCAATAGCCCTTCACCCGGGGATATCATATATATCGATGATTCCGACGATGATGCTGCTGACGATTGTTGAATTCTTGTTTTGTGTGACTCTCAGGCTGTATCTTGCTCTTGATGCATGTGTCCTGTATCTTACTACTTTTCTGATGTTTATGCTTTGACTTGTCTAATTTTACCTCACATGCTTATCTAATCTTAGTATGTCTATTGTTGATGCCATGATTGTTTATATGAGTTTTATCTGCATGTTTACTACATTGCCATGTTCATGCTTATAATGCCATGTCTAGTTGATACATATGATTGTCATGACATGCTTTGTGAGTTGTTACTTCCTGTTCGTATGATGCATGTGATTGCTATATCTTGCTCTATCTTTTTCACATGTGTTCATATGGTTATTCTACAACCTATCACATCTTTGTTGATTTGGGATACCCCTAGGGTTGAGGGGGAGTTTGGTTTAGACTTAACAACCCTTCTAGACCCCTTTTCGATGTTCGACAAAGGGGGAGAGAGTGTGGATTGGTTAAGTTTAGAATGATCATGTTGTAGGGGGAGGATTTGGATTCCCTTATGATTCTAGATGTTGGAAAACTTGATTGAGAATCCCTAAACTTAAAATCGGATTGTCAAACAACAAAAAGGGGGAGAGTGTTGATGTAACGACCCGAAAAATTCTCTTAATATTTACTTAAAATATTAAGCATGTCTAGATAATTTTCTGAGGAACCTAGAAATATTAAGGCGAACCTTGGCCTAGAAAATCCATGTTTTCTCATTTAAATTGGGAAAAAGGGCACTAATGGGCCTTATATGGGCTTTCTAGTACCATAATTTTTGGTGGATTTTAGGTAAAAATTAGTATAAATATAAAGGGATTTTAATAAGAAATATTAACATAATTATGAGAGAATTTTTAAAGGATTTTCGGAATTTTAGGGAAATAAAAAGAAAAAGTAAAATAAAATAAGTGGAAAAAAATTGTGCAACTACCAAGGATTGAACCTTGGACCTCTTGTACAACCATGTATGCACTAACCAACTCACCTAGCAAGGTATTGTTAGGAGGGAATGAAGTGGATATTGGTTAAGGCATAGAAGAAGATGAAGGGTCATGGAGAGACTCTTCATTTACCTCCTTAATGGGTTATAAAAGGGGGGTTTTGGGAGTTACCTCTTCTTCCCATTACTTGCATTTTCGAAACTCTTCCTTCCCTCATTCTAGCCGAACACCCAAGGAAGGGTGTCCCCTTGGAAAAGCTCCACAAGAGGTCTTATCCCCAAGATCTAAGGGTTTTCCAAGGATACAAGGACAAGGAGGCAAGGATCCAAGGATTTTTGCAATCTTCTTCTTCTCTTAAGGTCTAAAAATCAAGAAACCCAAGGTAAGACTCCCTCACCTATGGTATATTAGTTCTTTATGATTTTCTATGATTTTTAGCATGTTATAAAGGTTGGTTTTTGGATTTGATGTTGAAAGGAAAGAAAATCAAGAATCCTAGGTTTATGGGTTTCGGCCACAAGGATTTTAAGGTCTATAATTATGCTAAAAATCTGTATAATGTTATTTAATGTTCTCTTATGTTTTTTAGAGGTTAAGTATAATTTTTGGGAATTTTTGGAGTACCCTAAGACACCTTAGGGTTTCGGCCAACATGAAAGGAATAGAATCATCACCCTAGAAACCCTATGGGTTACGGCCACCATGTTTTAGGGTCCATAATGATGCTAAAAATATGTATAATGTTATTTAATGTTCCCTTATGATGTTTAGAGGTTAAGTATAATTTTTGGGAATTTTTGGAGTACCCTAAGACACCTTAGGGTTTCGGCCAACATGAAAGAAATAGAATCAACACCCTAGAAACCCTATGGGTTTCGGCCACCATGTTTTAGGGTCCATAATGATGCTAAAAATCTGTATAATGTTATTTATTGTTCCCTTATAATTTTTAGAAGTTAAGTATAATTTTTGGAAAATTTTGGAGTACCCTAGGATACCGTAGGGTTTCGGCCAACAACAAGAACCCTTGTGTAGGGTTGGGTTTAAAACCTCAAGTGTTTGTTTTATGTATTGTCATGATATAAGGGGATGGAGGGTATTTATATGAATGTTTCACATGGCCTAGAGACCCTATAGGTTTCGGCCAAGTACCCTAATGGGGTGGAAAGTTAGGACTCATTTCAAGTAAGGGCCCCAAATGGCCCTATGGTAAGGTATGGTTGGTGTATAACAATTGATTTGGGGATTTTAATGGAAATTTTTCCATGCCCCATGGCTTTGAAGTTTCAGCCAAGAGCAAGATTAGGGTTAAAGGATTAGGGTTGGCCTTAAGTATGGAATCAAATGTTTCCTATGGCCTAGTATGTATGTATGGGATGTTGTTTGGGAAATCATGTGAAGCTTCATGAACCTATGGTTCCTTGGGGCTTTCGGCCAAGGGCATAACCTAGGGTTAGGGTCGAGTTAAACCTCCAAAGATGCTTGTTTATGAGTTACCAAGAAATATGCTTAAGTAAGATGGAAGAAGTTCTATGTTAACCAAACCCTTAGTTTGTATGTCATGAATTATATGTTAAGTCATAGATGTTTAGACATGTGCCGTGATTTATGAATGATATGTAGGTATGCCATGTCTTATGAATGATATGCCATATTTTATGAATAATATGCATGTATGCCATGTCTTATGAATGATACGTATGTATGCCATGTTTTATGAATAAGATGTATGTATGCCATGTCTTATGAATGAGGTTAAAGTACATGCCTTTAAGGCATAACGATGATGTTAAGTATGATGAAGAATGAATGATGATGAATGACAAGTATGATGAATGAATGATGATGAATGGAAAAGCATGTGAAAGCATTTTATTTTATTTTATGAGCTTGTACCGGACCTAAGTAAGGTCTACGGTTCTGGACTACCGATGATGTTGTCCACGGTTCGGGACTACCGATGATGTTGTCCTTACTGTTCGGGACTACCAATGAAGCTGTCCTTACCCTAGTAGGTCGAGATTAGCTACCTCATATTTACTTAGGGATGCGCGCATATGATGAATGAATGTGGTACAAGCCAGGGCCCAATGATATGATGATTATGTTTAAGTAATAAAAAGTATGTTTTGAAAGATTAAGCATCCTTATATATATATGCAATTGCCACATGCATCCATCCATGTTATGCATTATATTTATGATAAGAATATTATGCAAAGTAAGTTTATGCAAGGTATGTTTATGCAAATGATTTTGTTCATGTTCATGTTAATATATGATGCCATGATTTGATTGTGTTCATGCTAGTCTAGAATGCCATGATTTACTTATGTTCATCCTAGTTTCAGATGCCATGATTTATTTATGTTCCTGCTAGTTTAGGATGCCATGATTTATTTATGTTCATGTTAGTTTAGGATGCCATGATTTAACTAGGTTTATGTTAAGTTAGAATGCCATGATTTATTTATGTTCATGCTAGTTTAGGATGTCATGATTTAATTATGTTTAGCCTAAGTTAGAATGCCATGATTTTAATTATGTCCATACTAATTTATGATGCCATGATTTAATTATGTTATGCTAAGTTAGGACGCCATGATTTCATTTAGGTTTATGCTAAGAATGTTTATGAGATTACGTTTATTATGTCTATGTTTATGCCAAGCACTATGCCATGCTATGAATGTGATGAAGTCATGCTTATGCCATGACGAAGGTGTGCTAAGTGATGAAAAGGCTTATGTTCTAAGTAAAGCACTAAGTATGTTAATATCTTATATGCTCATGATTGAATGATGAATGATTTTAGTGAGTAGGAAAGAGTCTTACTAACCCTGTGTGCTTAGAGTCTTATTTTCTTATATCGCAGATCATGCAAGGGGACAGTAAGGAAGCAGCAGGAGGGCATCAAAGAATGTGTGTGGTAGTGACTTGGCCAAGGAGCAATATGGTTGCTCGTGTTATGATAGAACTTTACCTTTACTATTATGTGCTTGAGTATGACCCTATGACATGATGCTAAGTATGACATGATGCTACGAATGACATGATGCTAAGTATGATATGATGCTAAGTATAAATTTACTATGCTAAGTTCCTATGATATGATGCTAGAAATGGTAGTAAGTGCATGTAGGAGTAAGTTAAAGGTTTCCGCTGCATTATGATGTCTACATGCCCTAAGTATGTTAACGTAACGCCGTTTTAGGAAAAAAAAAGCGGGTGTTACAGTTGATGCAGTCTGGCCCTGATTGCTGTTTTGATGTTGACAAACGATTTTAGTTTAGGTTGATAATTATGGATGATGATTAAGTCCTGATCGAGGATCAGGCATGGAATGGAAAATCCTAGCTTGGAGGGCTAGGTGTTGGAAAATCCTAATCTGGGAGGTTAGGTGTTGAAAGTCCTAGCTTGGAGGGCTAGGTGTGTGAAAAGTCCTAATTCGGAAGAGGTGGGTGAAAAGTCCTAGCTTGGAGGGCTAGGTGAAAAGTCCTGACTTAGAGGGTTAGGTGCAAATTCCCATCTTGGAGAATTAGGTGAAAAAGTCCTGGCTTGGAGGGTCAGGTGCCTAGCTTGGAGGGCTAGGTTGGATGATGTTCTAACTCGGAAGGGTTGGGTGAAAAGTCCTAGCTTGGAGGGCTAGGTGAAAAGTCCTAACTTGGAGGGTTAGGTGCAAATTCCCAACTTGGAGGGTTAGATGGAAAAACCCTTAGCTTGCAGGGATAAGGTGGATGGAAACTTAGCTTGAAGGGCTAAGTTTGAGTCCCTGGATCGGTCTGGTGATCGATCAGGGATTCTGGCACGCTGCTCCTTCGTGGATCGGTCTGGTGACCGATCCAGCGATGACTGATCGGTCTGGTGACCGATCAGGGAGCACACAGTAAGGTTGGGAACCTATTGTGCTGCTCCTGATCGATCTGGTGACCGATCAGGGAGTATGCATTTCACCCATTGACTGGCTCCTGATCGGTCTGGTGACCGATCAGGGAGCGAGCAGTGAGGTTGAGTTCCCCTACTGATCTGCACCTGATCGGTCTGGTGACCGATCAGGATCACTGTACAGATCGTTCTGGAGAACGATCCAGCTTCGCGGGTTTCTCACTAAGATCGATCAGGACGGTGCCTGATCGGTCTGATGATGATCTGATCGGACTAGTGACTGATCAGGAGAACCCCTGATCGGTCAGTTGACCGATCAGAAGGCTTAGGCTGCGAAACTCAAAAATCGCCCGATATAAGGGTGGATCGGTCTGGTGATCGGTCCAGGAGAATCTCAAAGAAATCGCGATTTTTGATTGAGCATTGGGGATCGATCAGGACGGATCCTGATCGGTCTGGAACTAGCCTGATCGGTCTGGTGACCGATCAGGAGGCTCTCTGATCGGTCAGGTGACCGATCACTTTAATTCAAATTGCACTGTCAGACGCTCTGATTGCGTCTGACCGTATCCGATTCGCTGCTGCTTACCTTTGATATTTGATTTGCTGTGTGATATACTACTCTAACAGTCTGATTAAGCTGCAGGTGACAGGGGAGGATTCAAACACTCAAGGAGAAGTCAATGGAGGCTTTCCTTGGAGCAGGTTTGTCCATTTCTCATCTCAGGTTGCAACGGCTGGAGCTGCAGGACTGAAACCGCTGACTGAAGCTTGGCTGAGGGAGCTCAGGAAGTTCAGTAAGGGTTCAGTGGTAGCTGGCGTTGGCAGTGAGGCAGCTGGAGGCTGCTGGAGATGAGGTCACTTGATGCTTAGTGGAGAAACAAAAGGGGCGAGAGACAGCTTCGGTGAAGCAGAGTTCAAAAGCTTGGGTTTTGAGTTCTTGCCGCCTGAAGTTTCTCCACAAGTGCTTGCTGTGTTCTTGAAGTTTCCATCATTCTGAGCAAGCGATTGAGAAGCAATCAACCATTACTTGAGCTCTTGAAGGAGAGAACGAGAAGCTTGGAGTCCGACAGTGGGAAGACACGAGAAGGGTTCTTGCGTGAGATCGCCACTGGGTGGAGCTCAGGGAAGCTTGCTGCGTTCTTGTCCGTGATAAGTGTTTGAGTAAGATCTTTCTTGTTGTTTCTTTGTGCATAAACTCTATCTGTGATTGAAACACTGTGGAGAGGTTACTCCACCGAGAAGGAGGTTGCTTTTTATCCGGTGATCACTGGGGCTTGATCTGCCGACGATCAAGGGATCACCCACCTTAAGGGCACGCCAAGGAGTAGGGGCAAGTTATCCCCGAACCTTGTAAATCCTCCTTGTTAGCGATTTTGCTAGCTGTGTTTGGTTTGTTTGCACGTTAGGTTTCTGCACATCTTGTTTTCTATTCTTTCCGCTGTGCTACTGATTTCTAAGTTGCAGAAACTTGCTAAGTGCCAAAGGTTGCATTGATTGGCTATATTCACCCCCCCTCTCTAGCCATCCCGTTTCCAACAACATGCACCTAACACTTGAATGTTGTAGACATGTCTTATACTATCATTCCTAAACATAGCGACATGGTAACTTAGCATGTTAGCATCATACATAACATCATGATATAAAAATCACATAAAGCAGCCATAAGCATCATAGGTAGTAAGTTATTCTTCAGACATAACTATCATAAGTATAGCATGAAACTTAAGAAGACAGTGCAAAACATAAGCCATGAGACAAAGGATAAATATGAGAATCTTTTTCCCTTTTTTTCCTTGCCATGTCACTACCACACACATACTTTTGCCCCTCCTGCTGCTTCCCTTAATATCCTCTTGCTTGATCTGTGGTATAAGACAATAAAACTATAAGCACATAGGCTTAGTAAGACCCTTCCCTACTCATTAAAACCATACGTCACATAAAATATAAGCATAGGAACATTTAACATGACATGATTCTTAACATAAAACGTAAGCGTATGAAACATTTAACATGACATGATTCTTAGCATAAAACATAAACATAATAAACATTCGACATGTCATGGTTCTTAATCATAAAACATAAACATAATGAACGTTTAACATGACATGGTTCTTAATCATAAAACATGAACATAATAAACGTGGTTCTTAATCATAAAACATGAACATAATAAACATTTAACATGGCATGGTTCTTAATCATAAAACATAAACATAATAAACATTTATTAACATGAATGCATAACATGAAGGGATGTATGAGTCAAATGCATATAACATATGGATGCTTATTTGAAAATCATACTTATAAATACTTAAATATAATCATCATATCATGGGGGCCCTGGCTTGCACCACATACATACATCATATGCGCGCATTCCTAAGTAAATACGAGGTAGCTAATCTCGACCTACTAGGGTAAGGACAGCTACGGTAGTCCCAGAACCGTGGACAACTTCTTCGGTAGTCCAGAACCGTGGACAACTTCATCGGTAGTCCAGAACCGTGGACAGCTTCATCGGTAGTCCAGAATCGTGGACCTTACTTAGGTCCGGTACAAGCCCATTCATAAAGTAAAATAGTTTCACATGCTTCTTCATTCATAGAACATACATGATATAATTAAAGACATAAACTGGATCCTATTACATGGGGCATGGTATAAAGCATACTTAACATTTCATCATTCATACTTAATGCATAACATCATCATTATGCCTTAAAGGCATGAACATTATCTTCATTCATCATTTTTATTGCATATCATCATTATGCCTCGAAGGCATGAACCTTATCTTCATTCATCATTTTCATTCATAAGACATGACGTACATATATAATTATGTCTTGAGGTATAAACACCATCTTAGTTCATAAAGCTTGCATGA
Source organism: Boesenbergia rotunda (assembly GCA_024364735.1). Taxonomy (NCBI): domain Eukaryota; kingdom Viridiplantae; phylum Streptophyta; class Magnoliopsida; order Zingiberales; family Zingiberaceae; genus Boesenbergia; species Boesenbergia rotunda. The sequence continues at coordinate 187,324 of JAGFNQ010002292.1, forward strand.
TCATGGTACCTTAGGTAAGCATGCATTACATATATGGTACATATCACATATCATACACGATCATGATATCTATCATAAAACATGCATGGGTAAGATCCATATGAACATGATACATACTATCTAGGTTCATAACATTCAACATAAACATGAATAAGTTTACATAACTATCTTATACATATGTCCAAAGTGTTTATCTTAACGCATGCATACTTCTACCTACCTCACGACACATGTGTTCATAACATATGGTGGAAGACATTCATAAATAAATCCTACTAGAATATGATACATAACATAACATACAGGGTCATAATGCATGACATATAAACTTAGGGTTTGGACATTACCAAAAACCATACAACATCCTTGAACCTATTCACATACAATACATACACTACCATAGGAAGCCATTAGAACCCTTGATTGGAGTTAACCCTAACTCCTAGCCCTACATCTTGGTCTTGGCCGAAACCCTATAAGGTCACAAGCACATGGGAGAATTCAGAAAACTCCCAATTAACATCTAATACCATATAAACAATACCATAGGAGCCATTAGAACTCATGATTAGAGTTAACCCTAGCTCTTAGCCCTATATTATGCCTTGGCCGAAACTTGCAAGGGCACAAGGGCATGTAAAATTTATACAATTCACCATTAACATCCCTTGTATATTAAGGAACCATAAGGAACATGCTTGGAGAGTTAGATCTAGTCCTAACCATGAACCCATGGTGGTGGCCGAAAGTTACCAAGGGCCTTTGGTGCTTCAAAAATTCCACCACTCACCATACCCTCTTTATTTATCTTAAGGAAGCATTAGGAAACATGAATGAGGTTTTAACATCATCCTAACCCTAATACCTACCTTGGCCGAAAGTTGTAGGAGTCAAGTTCATGGTTTTCCCAACATGGAACCCAACAAAACTTCATATCATGATAAACATCAAGGAAAAACCATTATACCACAGGTGAGGGAGTCTTACCTTGGTTTATCTTGATTATAACCTTGAATAGAGAAGCAAAAAGAGAACCTCCTTGACCTTAGACCACCCTTAGTCCTTGTAGTCTTGTAGGAAGCCCTTGGATCTTGAAGAATAAGTCTTCTTGTGAAGCTTCTCCAAGGGGAACCCCCTTTGTAGGTTTTCGGCTAGAAGGAGGAAGAAGAGGGAGAGAAGGAGCTTTGGTGGAAGAAGAAAACAATAACTTAAGTGATAAGTTGTCTCTTCCCTTCCCCTCTCTTTTATACTAAGTGAAGGGGGGCAAATGAAGGGGCATGGTGCCTCTTCTCATGGTGACCCTTCACTTCCTTAAACCTTAACTAAAATCCTCTTCATTCCCTAATATCGCTCCCTTGCTAGGTGAATTGGTTAGTACATGCATGGTGATACACTAGGTCCAAGGTTCAATCCTTGGTGCATGCACTTCTTTTTATTACTTTTATAATTATTTTTGCCAAGGCCCATATAAGAGCCCACTAAGACTCATGTTAATATTTCTAATTAAAATCTATTTCCATTCTTGATAAAATTTTTACCTAAGGTCCCTTAATAGCCATGGTATTAGAAGGGCTCATGTAAGACCCATTATTACTTAGCTTTTTAATCTATATGGAAAATCATAGATAATCATGCTAAGGTTCATACTAGTATCCCTATGCTCCTTGAGACTCTATCTAGGCATGATCAATATTTTTAATGAAAATATTGAGAAAATTTTCTGGGTCGTTACATGATGTGTGATTGTACTCGGGAAATCCTAAGGTTTGAGTGCGGAGTGAAATGTACTCAGGAAGGGTATCCTTAGGTGGGTGAGGAGACCAGTCGACTGGCCTGGGGGGCAGTCGACTGATGGAACTCACAGAAGGTTTCTGGCTGGGGACCAGTCGACTGCCATGGGGGAAGTCGACTGGTAGGTGGCTGGTGAGTTGGCTGAGAATTCGAACATTGGAGTGCAACGACCGGATTTCAGTGGCACCAGCCGACTGCCCTGGGGGCAGTCGACTAGTGGCGAGGGTTTCAGCCCGAGTCCTATTTAAAGAGGACTTCATGGTGGCTGAGATCCTTGATAAAACTTGCTTGGGTAAAGTGAGTTAGTAGTCTTTTGTGCCCAGATAGTGTCCAAGGTGTTCTGGCGAGGTTTCTCCACCCACAAGGAGCGATGAGGGCTAGCCGGAGGTTATCCGGGGATTGATCCACCGACGGATTCTTGGATTAGTCACCTGTCCGGGGTGGATACCAAGTAAATCAGTTTGTTAGCATTGTTCTCTATTGTTAGTTTATTTATATTCGTATTTCCGCTGCGCTAACAATTTTGTAGAGAAATTCGACAAATTTCTATTCACCCCCCTCTAGCAACGTCGTCAATCTAACAATTGGTATCAGAGCGAGGACCACTCTTGATCGGACTAACCGTCGACGGAGCACACGCTAGAGAAAAAGAATCATGGAAGACAAATTTGGAGATGATATCTACACTCCATCGCCCTACGACCATATGGATTTCACATTTTGGAGGGCAAGGATAGAAACGTGGTTCGGCATGGAGTGGGATTGCTTGATGATGATAAACGAGCCCTTCAAAGTTTCAAAGGACAAGAACGACATGAAGCTTCGCCCTAGATATTGGGACAAAGAGCAATAAGAACAATTTCGGGCCAATGAGAAGGTAATTAGTATTTTAAAAAATGTTTTGCCTAATAAAATTTTGAGTGATGTAGGGGAATACCAAAACGTATATGAATTATGGGATAAGTTGAAAAGATATCATGAGAACCCTACATCAATTTAAAGAGTTGAAGAGCCCGAAGAAGTAAGGTCAATAGTCCAAGAAGACCAAGAGGAGGAAGAAGTGTCAACTTCATCAAGTAAAGAGGAGGAATTAAGCGAAAGATCATCAACCTCCTCAAGAGAAGAAGGGGAAGAGGTCACCACCTCAAGGATTGAGGGGGAGGAGAGACCCACTTCAATGTCGGATCAAGAGGAAGCATCCACTTCATCCAAGGTTGAAGAAGAAGCTTCTACCTCCACCAAAGCCAAATCGAAGGACCATATCACATGCTTTGGTTGCAACGAAAAGGGGCACTATAAGGACAAGTGCCCGAAAGGTAAAAAGGAGGTAAGATCTAAATCTATTTCAAATTCTTTTAAATCTAATGTGGGATGTAGAATTGGAGAAGCCCAAGAGAAGAGGAAGAAAATCCGTTGCTTCACATGTGAAGAGTTAGGGCACTACCACATCAAGTGTCCAAGGAAGAAAGAGCTCAAGAAAATGGGACACCTGAGGAGTTGGGAGAAAGAAGAAAGGAGGAAGTGAAGCTCACAACAAGGAGGGACTACAAGGGTAAGGGAGGTAATCCCTAATCTTAAATTTAAATGTAATTCAAATTTGAATTCCTCCTTGCATGATAAAAATAGAATTAATCATTCATCCATGCATGCTAGAATTAATGAGAAATGATTGATGGTGCATAATTTTGGATTTAGATACAATGATAGGACTAGGGATAACAAGATAGATCATAACCCTATAAAAATCATGCATCATGAATCCAAAACCTCTAGACCTAAGGATCGAGGCACTCGTCCCAAGAAGGGGAGGAATGTGCCTAGGAATTGGGTAGGTCTAGGAATGTTCAAAGTGGACCTATGGACTCTAAGGTTAAAGGTCTAGAAAGAAAAAATCAAGCCTTGAGGGCAAGACTTGATAAATTAGAGAAAACCCTAGAGAGATTCACGGTTGGATCTAAGGGTTTAGATATGGTGTTGGATGGCCTAAACGACACTAATGATAGATCGGGTCTTGGATACCGATCTAAGGTCTCCCATGCTAAGGGAAAGAGATATGCTAGGATAGCATATGATTATGGCAAGAAGGGGGAGTCCAAAAATGGCAAGGGGATGCCATTTAAAGGAAAAAAAGAAGGACTTAACCAAAGATGAGGTGTCTAAGGTTAATAGTGTCAAGTTTGTAGGCCAAGAGTCACCGGTGGAACACCGATGTGGCCTAGTGATGGTTGAGTCATCTAGGGAAGTGGCAAGGGCTAAGAGCTCAAGGGAGAGCTCTAGGAGCCTTTGGGATATATGATGAATGGATCTTTGGAGGGTTCCTCCTAGAGGTCTAGATAGACCATGGAGTGTGCCAAAGGAATTGGAGACGGACTTGAGTCTCAATTCTTAGGTTTTGGCACGATGTTTTTGAGTTTCATGCATGGAAATATTACATTGGGGCCATATTACATGAAAATTGGTTTTTGGTATGTAATTGCCATGTAAATCAATGCTAGGGACGCATTGTGGGTTGACATAAGCAAAGACATCAAGAGAAAACCAAAACTAGGACTTTAGGGTAAGGTTTGATTGAAGTTTTTAGCTAGTTTTGGATTTTATGTCAAACTTGGGAATGGTGATAGATACATTTTAGAATGTATTTTTCCCAAGTAGGTATGAGTACCACAAATGTCTCCATAAAATTTGGTAATTTTTGGAGATTTATGGATTTTCTGGCGCATTTATGAATTTCATCAAAAAGGCTGAAATTCTGATTTTCAGAGTATCAGTCGACTGCCCTGGGGGGAAGTCGACTGGTCAAGGCTGATTTTTGTATCAGCAGCTAGGTATGCGTCCAAATGATGCAAAACAAGTGTATGGGGGGGGGGTGGGGCTAGTACACATTGTTTATGGTCATTAGGGATTGAAATAACCAATAATTGGGATATTATTGGGTTCTTTTTGATATTAGGCAAAGGGGGAGAAGTGTTGGGTTTAAGTTGGGAAACCAAACACGCCTTTGCTAGAAACCCTAGGTTTAGGGGGAGATAAGAAAAAAGGGGAGCATGGTTACTCCAATCTTGGCGTAAAGGGAACCTTGGAGAGGTTCTTAAAAAGCCTTTGTAAGTCCAGTGTAGGGGAGCTTGGGAGAAGCTTTAAAAAGCCCGTGAAAAGTCCTAACTTGGAGGGTTAGGTGTGAAAAGTCCTAACTTGGAGGGTTAGGTGTGGAAAATTCCTAACTTGGAGGGTTAGGTATGGGATGCCTTGGGATAGAATCCATTTATGCATTGTTTTTGCTATTGACTACTATTTTGCTTTCCCTAACTTAAACGTATTGCCAAACATCAAAAAGGGGGAGATTGTTGAGGCAATCTGTGGTCCGGAGTGACCAAGTGTTTTGATGTTTGGGCAAAGGGTTTAAGTTAGGTTTACCCTTGTTATCTCATATGTGTATGTTGAGTGTGCAGGTTGTATAGGTTACACATATGGACTTGATTGGACGACCTTGGTACGGTGAAGGGTGGCATGGAGACAAGCTGGAGGCTTGTGTGCACCCGAGGGACCTTGGAGAGCAGGGACGATGAGCTGATGGGCACGAACTTCGAGGCATGCGTGAAGGATGACATAGAGGCAAGCTGGAGGCTTGCGTGCGTCCGAGGGAGGGGAGCCGAAGATGAAGAGGGCGCGAAGGCAATAGTCGAGGCTGCGGATGAGGATTCAGTCGAGTCTTGAGGGTATGAGTGCTGTGTGATTGTACTCGGAAAATCTTAGGGTTTGAGTGCGGAGTGAAATATACTCAGGAAGGGTAACCTTAGGTGGGTGAGTAGACCAGTCGACTGGCCTGGGAGCAGTCGACTGATAGAACTCACAGAAGGTTTCTGGCCGGGGACCAGTCGACTGCCCTGGGGGCAGTCGACTGGTAGGTGGCTGGTGAGTTGGCTGAGAATTCGAACGTTGGAGTGCAACGGTCGGATTTCAGTGGCACCAGTCGATTGCCCTGGGGGCAGTCAACTAGTGGCGAGGGTTTCAGCCTGAGTCCTATTTAAAGAAGACTTCGTGGTGGCTGAGATCCTTGACGAAACTCGCTTGGGTAAAGTGAGTTAGTAGTATTTTGTGCCCAGATAGTGTCCAAGGTGTTGTGGCGAGGTTTCTCCACCTACAAGAAGCGACGAGGGCTAGCCGGAGATTATCCGAGGATTGATCCACCGACGGATTCTTGGATTAGTCACCCGTCCGGGGTGGATACTAAGTAAATCGGTTTGTTAGCATTGTTCTCTATTGTTAGTTTATTTATATTCGTATTTCCGCTGCGCTAGCAATTTTGTAGAGAAATTCGATAAATTGCTATTCACCCCCCCCTCTAGCAACGTCGTCGATCTAACAAGTTCGGGCGGACTCTGTGGGTATATGAGTAGACAAATGCATGATATCAAAAGATATATGAAATAACAGATACAACAGTGTACAGTCTCTGGGAAATAGAGGAACATCGGATCATGTATAATACAACATGGTAACACACATGATAATATAGTATTAAACATACATGTATGTCAACCAAATGCAACAATCATAGCTCATATAAATGCAACAAACAAAAGAAAATGCATAAATGCAATAGATGCATATGATGCAATGACATGTGCCACCCCTGATGTCAGTCAAGCCACCAACACATCACATCTGTGTGGCCGAGTGGGTAGGGTTGTGACAACTGTACACACTCCAACGTATACCACTGATATATGTAGTCAAGTGGACAGGATGCTAGGGAGCCAACTACAAAATCCCCGAGAATAAAGGGGGAGCCACCAACAATTCTGATATCCCTCGAAAATAACAGTGAGGGTATCAACTGTTTGCCTACAACTCCAACATCCACTATACGTGAGTGGTCGAGTGTGACGTAACAAGACAGTTGCTCGCACTTTAGCAACTACCACGACGAGTGGTTGAGTGACAAAGCAACAAGATGACTGACGACAGTTTAACTATATGGAAGCCCAACAGTCGTCAGTATGCAACTGTGTAGGTATGGTGCATGATACCAAAATGCACAAACTACTGAATAACAAGGATGTAACGATATAAGCAACAAATACCGGAAACCAACCAGATACCAACGAATTTACAACTAAACTACTAGGTAGGGTGTCTCTAATACCAACCATCCTAGTGGTGTTTAATGAACATCTAAGTATATACGTACGAGCAGTACTTTACAGAATGGAAAATCAACGAGAGACTGTACGGATACAAAATTTTCGATTAAACTCGAAGACCAAGCAAGAAAGGTATCAACGACGATATTAAAATAACCATCAATAAAGAACAAGGTCAAGCAGTCCTACATCGATATAAAAAGTCATGCATTTAAGATAAATGAACTACAAGAATATAAAGGAGAAGTACTCTCCTTTTATAAAATACAGAACATTTCCAAATAAATCTCCCGTCTAAAATCTCTTATCAAATCAGGGTCCTGTACCAAAAACATAATCTAGTTATTTATAAAATTAATAAAATAACTAAATTAATTACTAAGAGTAATTAGGGTCTAACCCTAATTCAACATCCGTTTAATTATAGAACCTCAAATAGAAACTCACGACAGCTCATCCCAAGAATAGAATAACAAGAACTCAAACTGAACTATGAGTAAAACTCCAAAATAGAAAGTCCACCCATAATTATCAGAACCAAATGCCCTGTTGCCAAAGATTAATGAACATAACCTAGAACACCGTAGAATGGTAAAAATATATTCGTTCCTATAATTGCAATGCTTGAACAAGATTTCTACAGAAAAATTACTATTGAACATGCATCCTAAATGGACATCTCATGAACCATTAGACAAGTAACCATTAAGATCATCTAATTTCAATAAAATCTGCCACTTGTGCTCAGGCCTATAGCTTTAAGAACAAACAGTATGTGATAAAAAAAACACACACAGAATTACTCATCTCCAAGACTTACAACAATCCATCAATTCCAACAAATCTAACCTCAAACTTTTTTTTTGTGAGGGAAAAAAACAATTTTATTAAAAACCGAGAAAAGCCAAGTTAGAAGGGGGACAACCTTACCTTCTAACCTGTGATTACAAGCTCTCCAAAAGAATTCATACCACCGAACACCATAAAACCTCATCTCTGTTTTTTCCAATATTACATATTAATGAAGATGAAAGCTATATTTTTAACTGATGGAATTAGCCCATATCAATTCTCTTGAAAATGCTTTTTTGAAGCAGCTCAGTACAGCAGGATCATGTAGAAGCAAAATCTGCTTTTGGATAACCACGTGCAATATAATCTGATATCTGATCAATTATCAGACAGGAAGCCCATAACTGATTAGCATAGCAGCAAACTCAGAGTAACAGGGTCAAGAGGTAATAAAGTCTGACTCTGGATAAAAAACATGGCATGGTATTTATCACACAAGAAAAAGCCATGTGGTTCAGAATACCATTACCCTTCAAATCATGTCAATTCACTATTTTCTAGAAAACTCAGCATAATCAGATAAACAGCTTACAGAAACATCACTATCAGATTAGAGCAGCTCAGTTCAGCAGGTTTCCTGCAGCAAGTGATTCTGTATAGAACAACCTCTGTTTCACCAATGATAAACCATTTTCACAGTAAATTCAAATCTGCAGCTCGAGACTTTGTAACAAAACTGTCAAGATACTATCCATCATCAGATAAAAATAAAATGCATGATATTTATCGCACAAGAAAGTCAGCTATCAACCAAAGTAAAGCCATGTGGTACAGAGTACCATTACCCTTCAGATCAATGTCAATTCAATATTTTCCAAAAAAATTCAACAAAATCAGAAAACCAGCATACGAAACACAGCACTATCAGAATTCAGAAATCCAACCATCATTGTAACATTATAAGAGCACAATATAGTAAGAACCGTATAGTTCAAGAATCAAGAGAGGCACAGTCTCTGCTGCTCAAATTGCTAACACAGCATCCTCAGCATAAAAACAACATAAAAAGGATGCCATGCATTTTAGAGTATCATTACCCTTCAACTCACTATCAATTAAAGATTTTTTCCAGAAACCCAGCACTATCAGAAAACTATATAGAAAACCTACACTATCAGAATTCAGAAAGGGCACTTACCAATCTGATGTATTGCACCTCATCTTCAGACTATTTTTCTCAGGAAGCAGTGAGATCATTGCAAACTGCTCGTGTCCCATAGTAGATTACCCACATGATCTCTATAATATTTTCCGATCCAATCTAATGTATGGAATTCCCATCTTATCCAGCTTACATATGCCATGTAGTTTTTTCCCTATATCTTTCTCCAATAGCACTCTTTCCCCTTGCACATTAAAAGCTTGATTAGCCAAATAATCAGCGACAACATTTGCTTCTCTATACACATGAGAATAAGATACTTGATGTTTCATAAGAAGCATTCTAATTTTCAGAATAATCTTTCTATATTCCCAACACGTTAATGAAGACTGTATAATCCTCAGGGACACCAAAGAGTCCGATTCTAACCAAATCGGCAGGAAGTTGTAAGCTTCACATAGTTCAAGGCCTACTAGTATTGCAACAAGCTCTGCCTTTATATTAGAGGAGGATCCCAATGTGCCATACTTTGCCATAAGAAAATCCCCTTCATGATTCCGAATTATAACTCCATATGAAGATAAACTAGGGTTCCCTCTCGAGCATCCATCTGTGTTTAATTTATAACCTCCTGTATTAGGCCTCTTCCAATATACCATAGTAATTGTGGTTCTGACTAAAGCTTTAACCGATAATCCCCAGCTCTTAGCAACTGATGTGTATCCCTTCCAATGCTTCCCTTTGATATTTCCTGCAATTTCCCCTAGCATACAATAATGGATTACACAACTCTGAAGTTTTTGCACATCTTGTCTTAAGCCTTTATGTTTAGCTTCATTTCTAGCTAACCATAAAAACCAGAGAATAAGAAAAGGCATCACCTCTCTAATATGTCCATCATGTGACCATCCCAATCCAACTCTCCAATTCTCTAAATTTGATGATCTGTTTACTTCAAAAATTCTTGCAAAATAAGACCATACTTCTTTAGCAATAGGGCCATCAAAAAACAAGTGTTTCCAGGTCTCCATATTATTACAACAATGGCATTTAGATGCTAGAGCAACACCCCGTTTTTGTAAAACTTCATCTACTGGGAGTTTTCTTTTTAAAAACCGCCAAGCAAAAATTGAAATACTAGGTTTAAGTAGATCATTCCAAATTGCATAGTTAATGTAGCGACCCGCCTTCTCCACCTTTGACGGATCGTTACTTTATCTACTTCTTGACTCTAATGCACGACTAAGAATGCGGAACTTCTTTTTTTTCTTTTAAATTCATCTAGGGATGATATTCTAACTATAATAGTCATGCATGATACAATGGCATACTTTCTTTTCTCTAGAACTTCACTGCAATGGTACCAGTCGACTGCCATCTAACCAGTCGACTGGTATCGGCCACAGAAAGTTTCTGGGCGCGGCACCAGTCGACTGGCCTCTTGGCAGTCGACTGATGCATCGAACAGAAGCTGACGTTCGATAGGGCAGTCGACTGATACTGAACCAGTCGACTGGCACGCCTGAAAATCTGAAATTCAGATTCGAAACCTTGTCTCAATGGTCCACCAAACTTATAGTTTCAAGCCATACAAAGACACAACACCATTTCTATACTCTATACTAGTTTCCTAAATATTTTAGCCAATCAAAACAACTTCATAAACTCGAAATTAGAACTTTTGCGGAAGAAATTAAGTTATGAAAATCTATATGAACTTTAAACTAGAGTTTTGTACCAAACTTAACTCTTATGCATTCATAATACCAAAACACGTGTTCTACACCTTACGAAAATATTTTGGAATGTAATGCAACTTTTCTAGGCATATTTATAGCAATAAAAACTTGATTCAAAGGGAAACTCACAATATCTTGGCACATGCATCAAATAGCTCCATCAAGTATCAATATTCAAAACTACTCACACTTATACTCATCCAATGCAATCATAAGGATATGTATGCTAAATAAAATGACATGGAATCTTTACTCATGGTTTTAGGATATGCAAAATATCTAAAACGCAAATACTTGGATAAATGCTATATGATCTAACTTAAACTAAGACTTTATAATAAATGCACTTTAAGTCCTTCATTCATCTTGTCCCAAGGACCTCTCCAAGGTCAGCCACCACACACACGTCACTCAGCACCGCCTTGTCGCCTTCCTTCAGAATTGCTTGCCTTTACCTTTACCTGCAGCAAGAGGAAATGCAACTAATAAGCAAAAAGCTTAGTAAGTACTATCTAGCTCACAAAATCTCGAAAATGTGCAAACATGCTTTTTAAACAATGTGAAATCACATGAGATACTTTTATGCTTAAAAGAAAACTAAACCATGTATACTCAAGCATTAATAAGTCTCAACTTACTTGTTCTTGGCTTAACTTGAACTTTAGCAATTCTTTAACTTTAAATCTTCCTTTAACTTTTAGAAAACTTCTTTAAACTTTAGAAAACTTTGCTAAAGCATATACTTGAAAATAATAACTCACTTGGATCCACTTAAGACGTAAGTACCATCTTATGCGCGTTCCCTAAAAGGTTGGGGTAGCGAGCCACCAATCCTAATAGAGCAGACCTTGGTCTACCAGGGCCAAGACCTTAGAATTAGACACCTGGATTTCTTTAACGACGCCCTTGGACGCCGGGTACTGGCCTTAGAAAATAAGATACTTTCTTTTTCTTATCTTGAATGTCTTGGCATTTTAACGAGCACCTTGTGTGCCCAAATCCCTAAGTCTTGACTTTTGGGGATTTCTTAAGGCCTTGGCCTTTTCTTTTCTTATCTTTATCTTCTCTTTTCTTTTATCATAACTTTTCTTAGACCCTAACCTCATATAGGGTACTTAATTAAACTTATACAAGCATGGATTAAACTAGAGTTACATGCAAAATCATAAACTCAAGGAAAATTGCACTTTTAACTTTCTAACGGGAAAAACTTGCGGAAAAACCGCCTCTTACTGCAGGTGAGCAGTACTTACATTGATATCTTGGACTTACAACCAAAATTGACGTCTAGGGCTCGGGAGAAACTTGAGATCTCGATGAACCGTTCGCGCCTACGCGTTCCTCTCGTCGAGACGAACGAAACGCTCCACACCCTTTGGTTCTTCCTTGGCCGGCGCCCCCTTAGAGGAGGAGAGGAGGTGTGGGGCGTGCGCCCAAGAGAGGGGAAGAGGGGGGTCGGCGTGAGGGCTTGGGCGAGGGAGAGAGGGTTTAGGTTGAGAGAAAATAAAATTCCTCTCTTTAATGATCTATTTATACTTAGGGTATTTAAGTCCAACTTTATAACTTAACTTAATATTTCTCTATTTTCTTTCAGCACACCCCTGCTGGGGCTCCTGGTTAACCCGACCAACTTAAGTCGTTGATCCCACGGGAGGTCTCGGGTTCAAAACTCATCTAGGCAACTTTTTGCCGAAAACTCTATTTCTTTTAATAAAAATACTAAACGGACTCGGAAAATTCCCTAAAACTATTTCTAAAAATTCCTAAAAATATCTAGAATATTTCTAAAACATTTCTAACTAATTTCAAGGACTTTAAGGACTTAAAGTGGAAATTTTGGGGCGTTACAATCCCCCATACCTTATGAAAAGTTCGTCCTCGAACTTAGAATAATTCTGGATATCTTTCTCTCATGCTGTCCTCACATTCCCAAGTAGCCTCCTCATGCTGTTGATTCTGCCAGATGACCTTCACTAGTGGCACTTCTTTGTTTCTTAATCTTTTAACTGCTTTGTCCACTATCTGTGTCGGTCTGCTCTCATAGCTAAGATCTTCTTGGATCTGTACTGACTGAGGCTGAATCACTTGGCTAGGGTCGTGAATACACTTCTTTAGCATAGAGACATGAAAGGTACTGTGGATAGCTGACATATCCTCTGGCAAGTCCAGCTCATAAGCTACCTTCCCAACTCTCTTTATAATCTTGTAGGGTCCTATGTAGCGAGGACTCAGTTTGCCCTTTTTGCCAAATCTCATCACTCCCTTCATAGGAGCGACCTTGAGAAATACTGAATCTCCAACTTGAAATTCAAGTGGCCTACGGCGTGTGTCAGCATAACTTTTCTGTCTACTCTGGGCAGTCTCAATCCTCTGGCGGATCGTCTGGATAGCCTGAGTGGTCTCATCTATAAGCTCAGTCTGGCTGCCTAGTCCTGACTCCATCTCTTTCTTCTCACCAGCTTCTTGCCAACATATGGGTGATCTGCATTTTCTGCCATACAATGCCTCATAAGGCGCCATCCTGATGGTGGCCTGATAGCTATTGTTGTAGGCAAACTCAGCTAAACACAGAAATTTGCACCAACTACCTTTAAAGTCCAACGCACAAGCCCTGAGCATGTCTTCTAAAATCTGATTTACTCTCTCTGTTTGCCCATCTGTCTGGGGATGGAAAGCTGTGCTGAACTGAAGTCTGGTGCCTAGGGCGTCCTGAACACACCTCCAAAAATGGGAGATGAACCGCCCATCTCTGTCAGACACGATCGACCTCGGAACTCCGTGAAGCCTAATCACTTCTTTCACATACAGCTGTGCTAACTGCTCTACCGAATGCGATAACTTGATGGCTAGGAAGTGAGCAGACTTGGTCAATCTGTCCACTATCACCCATATTGCATCGTGTCCATGGGTGGTCCTTGGGAGACCTGTGATAAAATCCATGGATATCTCTTCCCACTTCCACTCTGGAATGGGAAGAGGCTGCAGAACTCCTCCTGGTCTCTGGTGTTCTGCTTTGACTCTCTGGCAGGTCAAGCAGGTACTGATATATCTGGCCACGTCTCGCTTGAGTCCAGACCACCAGAATCTTTTCTTTAAATCTTGGTACATCTTGGTAGAACCAGGTGTTGGGACCGGGTGCATGTCGACAAGGATACGAGTTCGTAAAATTTAAAATTTTTACGTGCAGCGGAAGAGTTTGCATAAAATAATTTCCTAAATTATTTTAACTTCGTATCTAGCATGCAACCTTATAGTGTATCGACATAATCATAAAATAAAAGTTTGGGAAAAGTAAACTAATTTACTTAGTACCTCGCGTAACTCGAAGAAAGGGACGAGATCCAACCGTAGCGTCCCTTGGAAGCTTCGCCTCTATTCGCGTCCACGCCGAGTTCTCTTCGGGATGACTTCGCAAAGTCACGAGTTTTGTGCCGACGAGAACTACTAGATTCTCGGAAGGCACAACAAAGAAGATCAAGAGAAATAATGGAAAACTAACCAACGAAGTAACGGAATCAAATTCCGGGAAGAGAGGAATCGCTATCCGCTTCTTCTTCGCGTTCGGGTTCTCCTTCTTCTTCTTGAAGCTCACGCCAACCTCAACTAGGGAGGAGTTGTGCCGGCCCTAGTCACCAAGGGGCGCCGCCCTAGGCTCCAAGTGGGCGCCGGCCCTAGGCAGAGAGGGAGAGGGAGGAGAAGAGAGATTAAGAGAGAGAGGAGAGCTCTATGATTCAATTACTTGAATTGGAATTAAGGGCTAGCCTTTGTTCCTTTATATAGTAGCAACTCCTTTGCTAAGTCTCCCTCTAAACCGAATTAACGGAATTAACAGAATTAGTTATAAGAAATTTATCTTATAAATTTTCTTATTGCTTATTCCGTTTAAGCCTAGTCTTATTATAACCATTTATAATAAAACAAATTAGTTATCATAAGAAATTTATTCTATAAATTTCTTATGAATTTTATTATAACTAACTTTATAATAAAACTAATTATTTATCATAAGAAATTCATCCTATAATTCTTATGAATTAATTCCGTTTAAACCAAGTCTTTATTATAAACTAATTTATAATAAAACTAATTCTTCTTCTCTTTAAATTATGGAATAAATTTTATAAGAAATTTATAAACTTTCTTATTATGGAAAAATCAATTCATAATTGATTTTATAAAATTAAAATAAACCCAATTAATGGATTATTTTAATCTTCCATAAAAGAATAAATTTCTATAAATTTATTTATATAAATTTCTTTATACAAATTTATTTATCCATAATTTATAAAATAAATCGCACTGATTTATTTATTAATTAAACCAATTAAATTGGTTTTTCCCTTTAATGGCCGGCCACCAAAGAGGGTTTACCCTCTTTGGCTGGCCAAACCAACCCGAACCGATCGCGAATTAAACTCATTTAATTCGCCCAAAAAGCCTTCAAAAGACTTAGCCATTTTAGCTTCCATTGCGCCTCTGACTAACTCAGATTCGACTTATTTCTCTTGATCGGAAAATCCAATTTTCAACTCGTTTTAAATCCCTCGGATTACTCGTAGTGCGTGTGACTAAATAGGCTTTCGATTTATGTTGGCCGTCTATAATCAACTAATTATAGAACGATCATGAGTGGCACCTAGTAGTACATCATGATCCCCAATTAATCGAAAGATCAACGGTTTGACCTCAGAAGAAATTATTCTGAAACCCTTCAGCAGCTCTAATGAATCGTGCCCCATTCCCTTCACCACTTATACCCACTTGGTTCAGGACACGGTCTGTGTGTCAGTCCCCACTAGGCTGACTACGTCACACCTAGCCCAAGTATGTCTTACTCGTCCTTTGGATTTCTAATTACTCTCATGTATTTTAGAGACTCTCACTCTAACATGATATGCTCTGGCCAGAGGTTTGAGTAACAATCCGACGATAGCCTGGGTATAGATCTCCTCGCAAGGAGTGGTGAATCCTTTGTAGGCTGTTCAAACATCTTTGGGCACTTCGGCTTATACCCAATCATCCTGGGTCCACTCCTCCTTGGAGATGCTTGCTTAAGATGTTAAAGTATAAGTCTCCATGACCAAGATGACTTGAACACCGCAAGTCAAAGGAACATCGCACTTAAGCCGCAGTAAGAACTTCATTGACATTTCTATAGATAGATTCCATCTGAAGTCTTACAGCTAGTCACTCCAATGAACTAGTTCCCTTAACTAGCATCCACGTTTATCTCCGGACATCCCAATGTCACCAGCCAGTGAGAATCAGCTGATTAGAGAATAACCCATGCTAGTCTCAACAGAATTGATAGTGTCCGTTTTTATCAATTCATCGACTAGGGATATTTTCAATACTTCACATTTGCACTTTTAGAGATAATCACTAGTTATGATCCCATCACAAATTCTCTTATGCTGTGAGTTGTATTGCGGACATTCAGTAGATGAGTTTAAGATCCCAATCAAATACACAAGCATGTATACTCAAATAGTAAATTATTATTTATTAAAATAAATGTTTTACAATCATAAGGTGATTGTCTTAGGACACTTCTCTCATATCACTAACAAAATAGTAGTCTAAGAGCTCAGATATTGTCGAGGTGTTGCGGCGAGGTTTCTCCACCCACAAGGAGCGACAAGGGCTAGACGGAGGGCATCCGGGGAGTGATCCACCGAAGGATCCTTGGATTAGTCACCTCTTGGAGGTGGATACCAAGTAAATGAAGGTGTTAGCATTGGTCCTCTTGTTTTTCATTATATTGTTTGTATTGTGCTAACCCTCTTGTAGAGAGAATTCGACAAAAGTGTTATTCACTCTCCCTCTAGCAACCGCCAACGATCTAACATATCGTTTAATAAAAACTTTTGATTTAACACTTAAATAAATAAGCAAAGTACATAGTGGAAGCTTTGAGAGTAAGCGTAGGAGTTAGAGAGAGAGAGAAAGCAGCGGAAACCAGAAACAAAACAAGATCGCTAACTCAGGTTGGTTTTACTTGCTTCGTAGTCTTGATCGGCTCCTACTGCAAGGCCCACGATTCTTGATCGTTTACTTTGGGAGTTACTAAAACTCGCAAGAATGTTTACAAGTTACAAACTAAAGTGTGCAATAAAAAATAAACAAATATACCGACTCCTAAAATGAGAAGACAGATCTTCGTTCGGAGAGTCGGACGATGTTTCAGCATTATCGGAACTTCAGTCGTGCAGTACATAGAAGAAGAAAGTGATCGCAGTGTGTTAATTGATTGTAATGGACTGCTGCACTCGACCCTTTTTTATAGTACTTACTCAGGCGCCTGAATGACCATTCAGGCGCCCCCGTTGCAGTGTATCGTGCGGAAACTCTATCTGCTTCCCGGTCAAATTCTATCCTGGCCATGTGCCTAAGTCCCTTTCAGATGCCTGAGTGCTGACGTGGATTCTCCACTCAGCACTCGCCACGACAGCCAGGATTCTGACTGTTGCTCCAGCTCAGCCACCGTCTTCCATCTCTCAGGCGCTTGAGTCCCATTCAAGCGCCCCAATCAAGCTGCTTTCTCCTTTTAGCTGCAATATGGGTTAGTTCTATACATCGAATAATATATAATGAAAACATGTATGAATCACAGCCAGTGTTGTCTTGGTCCCGACTTTCAGGTTTCTTCCTAAACCCTAGGTCGGACCGACGACTATTGTTCCCTCTTCGAGGAACGCGTCCTCACTTACTCCTCTCAGGAGAGTTTACTTGTTGCCACTCGGAACCTCCAGTTGGACTTTTGCTCGGCCTCCGAGAACCCGGAACTCGATGACGTTTGACCTCGACCCATCTCGACTCCTGTTCGCGATCCCCGCTCAGCAAAGTCTTCTGCTCGGTCCCCCGGACCAAGTTTTCATGCTCGACTTCACTTGCCAAGTCTTCGTCGCCCGATCCCCCACTAGGACTTTGTTCTCAACCCTACAGGTCAAGCTTTCTTACCTAGCTTACCTAAGACTTTCCTTCAATCTCCACAAATCCATTAGTATAACATACCAGCTTAACTTGAACCCTTTGTCACTTATCAAAACACGATTCGATCTGGTGCTTCTGGCACTAACATATATCTTTATTGGATAGTTTATTGTGTATGGATTTAGATGGTAGATTTGATTGTTTGTGTATGGATTTGTGTTAAGAGTTGATAAGTTTTTTGTCCGAGTCTTCTGTAGATAAAAGTTTGTCCGAGTTTTTAGTGTTGTCCGAGTTTTTTGATTTAATCGTTTGCTGCGTGGTTGAACGTGGAGTTGAATAGGTTCATTGTAAAAGCCTATATATAGGTTTGGTTTTTTGATATCAAGAGTGTGGTTTTTCCATTCTGTTTCTTCGTTCTTCTCCTCCTCTGGAGTAACAGTGGTATCAGAGCTTTGCACGAGGAATCATAACATCGGCACTGGGTATCAAAACTTTTAAACAGTTTTTGCACTTCGACGGTGGTGATTTATTAAATTGCTCCTATTTTGTGTGATAAATTATCTTCTTCAATGGCATTTGAAAATAATTTTGTGCAACCTGCGATTCCACGCTTTGATGGTCACTATGACCATTGGAGCATGCTTATGGAGAATTTTTTAAGGTCCAAAGAATATTGGACGGTTGTGATTTCTGGAGTAGCAGAATCGATAGAAGGTGTTGCGCTAACAGATGGGCAATTGAAAGATCTAACAGATGCGAAATTGAAAGATCTTAAAGCAAAGAATTATCTTTTCCAAGCTATTGATCGCTCAATCTTGGAAACCATTCTCTGCAAGGATACCGCAAAAGATATCTGGGATTCTATGAAAAAGAAGTACCAAGGTACAACAAGAGTTAAGAGGCAGCAGCTTCAAGCACTTCGTTCAGAGTTTGAAATGCTCCGAATGAAATCAGGAGAATCAGTTGCAGAATATTTTTCAAGAACGATGGCAATCGTCAACAAAATGCGAATCCTTGGCGACAAGACAGAGGATGTTCTCATCATTGAAAAAATTCTTCGATCTATGACACCAAAATTTAATTTTGTTGTCTGCGCCATTGAAGAAGCAAACGATGTAAGTCTACTTTCAATTGATGAATTACAAAGTTCATTATTGGTTCATGAGCAGAAAATCAATCAATATGAAAAAGAGGAGCAAGCATTGCAGGCTTTATCAGAAAATCACTCTACAAATGATAGAAGTGATAGAGGACGAGGAAGAGGCAGAGGTCGAGGAAGAGGAGGTAGAAATAACAACGATCGTGGAAACCAACAACACAATCAACATCAAGAGAATTATTTTCAAAAAGGAGGGCGTGGAGGTCATTATTCAACGACGAATAGAACAAAGTCAACAGACAAGTCCAATGTTGAATGTTACCGATGTCATAGGTATGGCCATTATAGATCAGAATGTTATACTAATTTGAAAAGGCAAAATGGAGATCAGACTAACTTTGCAGAAGAAGAAGAAGTGTCTCTTTTGATGGTGTGTCATGAGAAAGAAAAAACACAACGACATGTATGGTATTTGGATACAGGCTGCAGCAATCACATGTCTGGAGAAAAAGATACATTTTCTGACTTGGATGAAACCTTTCGCAGTTCTGTCAAATTTGGCGATAACTCTACAATTTCTGTTATGGGAAAGGGAAAGGTAACCATACAAGCAAAAGGAGATACTACCCATACTATCTCTAATGTTCTTTTTGTGCCAGATTTAAAGACTAATTTGCTTAGTGTGGGTCAGCTACAAGAAAAAGGATATGAAATTGCTATTAAAGAAGGAGTTTGTCGCATTCAAGATGCAAAGTTGGGCTTAATTGCGCAAGTTAACATGACAGCTAATCGTATGTTTCCGCTTTATCTTCATACTACATCTCATTCATGTTTTTCAGCAAAATTTGATGATGAAGCATGGTTATGGCACTTTCGCTATGGACATTTAA
This sequence comes from Boesenbergia rotunda, assembly GCA_024364735.1. Classification (NCBI taxonomy): domain Eukaryota; kingdom Viridiplantae; phylum Streptophyta; class Magnoliopsida; order Zingiberales; family Zingiberaceae; genus Boesenbergia; species Boesenbergia rotunda. The sequence continues at coordinate 206,874 of JAGFNQ010002292.1, forward strand.
ATTTTAGTGGGTTAAAAACACTAAAACAGAAGAATATGGTAGTCGGTCTCCCTCAAATTTCAACTCCTTCTCAAGTTTGTGAAGAATGTGTTGTTAGCAAACAACACCGTAATCAATTCCCACAAGGAAAATCTTGGAGAGCAAAGGCGGCATTGGAGCTTGTGCATTCAGATATTTGCGGGCCAATAACACCACATTCTAATGGAGGTAAAAGATACATAATTACCTTTATTGATGATTACAGTCGCAAAATATGGATTTACTTTTTGCAAGAAAAATCCGAAGCTTTTACTGCTTTCAAAAATTATAAAGTACTTGTCGAGAAAGAAATTGGGAACTCGATTAAAGTTTGCGTACAGATCGTGGTGGAGAATATAACTCACATGAATTTGCAAATTTCTGTGAGAATCACGGAATCAGAAGGCAACTTACAGCTGCTTACACACCCCAACAGAATGGTATATGCGAGAGGAAGAATCGCACTATTATGAATATGGTGCGAAGCCTTCTGACGACAAGTGGTGTTCCTAAAAATTTTTGGCCAGAAGTAGTTAATTGGAGCATCCATATATTGAATAGAAGTCCCACATTATCTGTTCAAAATATGACACCAGAGGAAGCTTGGAGTGGAAGAAAACCAACGGTTGATCATTTTCGGGTTTTTGGATGTATCGCTTATGCCCATATTCCAGATGAAAGGAGAAAGAAGCTAGACAGCAAAGGTGAAAAATGCATTTTTCTTGGTATAAGTAATACATCGAAAGCTTATAGATTATATAATCCTTGCACTAAGAAAATCATTATAAGCCGTGATGTTGTTTTTGATGAAAAAGACACTTGGCCATGGAATCAAAATGGCGTTAAAAAAATTATCCCAGCAGATCTTGATGATAATGAGAAAGTACAACAACCTATGGAGGATGAGCACCATGAGGAAGTCTCTCAAAATATTCCTATAACAGATCAAAGTCCAATGGAAGCAGAATCGCAAAGGCCACAACGTGTTCGAAGAAGATCAGCATGGATGTCTAATTACGAGGTGACTGGAATTGATCAAGGTGATGATCCTCTTACACATTTTGCTTTATTTTCAGATTGTGATCCGACAACCTTTGAAAGTGCTGTCAAAGATGCAAAATGGCGTAAGGCGATGGATGATGAAATTGAAGCCATTGAAAGAAACGATACTTGGGAGTTGACTGATCTTCCGAAAGGGCACAAAACCATTGGTGTGAAGTGGGTCTTCAAAACAAAGATAAAAGAAAATGGTGAAGTTGATAAGTATAAGGCGCGTCTGGTAGCTAAGGGATATAAGCAAGAGTATGGGATTGATTATACAGAAGTTTTTGCTCCCGTTGCAAGACATGACACAATCAGATTGGTGATTGCATTAGCGGCACAAAACTCGTGGTCTATTTACCAGTTAGATGCCAAATCAGCATTCTTGCATGGAAACTTGGAGGAACAGGTATTTGTAGAACAACCCCTTGGTTATATTAAGATCGGAAATGAGCATAAAGTATATAGATTAAAGAAAGCTCTCTATGGATTAAAACAAGCTCCACGAGCTTGGTATAGTCGCATTGAGTCTTATTTCTTCAAAGAAGGCTTTCACAAATGTCCATATGAGCACACACTCTTTATTAAAATTGGAGATAAAGGGAAATTGCTCATTGTCTGCCTATATGTAGACGATCTCATATTTACTGGAACTGATGATTTCTTGTTTCAGGAATTTAAGAAATCCATGATGGTTGAATTTGAAATGTCTGATCTTGGAATGATGCATTACTTCCTTGGCATGGAAGTAGTGCAATCAACTAAAGGAATCTTTATTTCTCAAAAGAAGTATGTGCAAGAAATTTTGGACAGGCTTCAAATGAAAGATTGCAATCCTGTAAGCACTCCAACTGAGTTTGGCTTGAAGCTAAACAAGGATCATGAAGGGAAGAAGGTAGACAGTACAATTTATAAGCAAATTGTTGGCAGTTTGATGTATTTAACTGCGACAAGGCCAGACATAATGTATTCTATGAGTTTAATAAGTAGATACATGGAGAATCCAACAGAAATACATCTGTTAGCTGCCAAGAGAATTCTTCGTTACCTACAAGGAACTAAAGATTTTGGACTATTCTACAAGAAGGGTGAAAAATTGGAGTTGTTCGGATTTACTGACAGCGATTATGCAGGAGATCAAGATGATAGAAAAAGTACTTCAAGCTATGTATTTATGCTGGGCACAGGAGCCGTATCATGGTCTTCTAAGAAGCAACCAATTGTTTCCTTGTCAACTACAGAAGCTGAATTTATTGCTGCAACAGCTTGTGCTTGTCAAGCTATCTGGTTGAGAAAAATTCTTGAAGAGCTTCAGTTCAAACAAATTGAAGCTACTACAGTTTTTTGTGATAATAATTCAGCAATCAAACTCTCTAAGAATCCTGTGCTACATGGCAGAAGCAAACATATCGATGTGAAGTATTATTTTTTAAGAGATCTCAGCAATGATGGAACAATCAAACTGATTTATTGTCGCAGTGAAGATCAAGTTGCAGATATACAGACCAAGCCTCTCAAATTAGCTACATTTGTGAGGTTACGTGGTCTACTTGGAGTTTGTTCGCGTGCTGCTATTATTTTTTCTTAAACTGTTTTCTACCGACTTCAGTTTAAGGGAGGGTGTTAAGAGTTGATAAGTTTTTTGTCCGAGTCTTCTGTAGATAAAAGTTTGTCCGAGTTTTTAGTGTTGTTCGAGTTTTTTGATTTAATCGTTTGCTGCGTGGTTGAACGTGGAGTTGAATAGGTTCATTGTAAAAGCCTATATATAGGTTTGGTTTTTTGATATCAAGAGTGTGGTTTTTCCATTCTGTTTCTTCGTTCTTCTCCTCCTCTGGAGTAACAATTTGGATAGTTTATTATGTATGATTTGTATATATCATTATTCGACATGATTTGTATGGATTTAGATAGTATATTTGATTGTTTGTGCATGAATTGTAATGAGTTGTGCATGTATTGTTTTTGAATTGTAATGAGTTGTAATAGTGGATTGTAATGATTTGTAATAGTGGATTGTAATGATTTGATTGTATTATTATGAACAATGTAAATAGGGTATTCCAATTTTAAAGATGGGTTTCTAATTTTTTTTTTACAGTTTACCGATAAAATTTTAGTTTTTTCGATAATTTATGACAGAATTTGTCATTTCATCAATAAGTATTGTACATAAATAGTCCTATTTTGCGATAATTATCAATAGAATCATAAGTTTCGTCAGTAAGTTACTGACAGGACCTGTGATTCTATTGGTAAATTATCGATGAAACTTGTGATTCCGGCGATAATTTATTGTATAGGTACAAGGCCAATGTAAAATATGGTTAAAAATAATAATAATAATAAATGAATAAATAATAATAATAATAATATATATCCATGCCAGCCATTGCAGCTAGGGCAGCCATCGTTGTAGCCCATAGCTGTAGCCACGGGACCAACCCAAAGTCACGACAATTCTGACCAGCTTAGTGGTGGAGAGGAGATCCATTTCTATCCATTCCTTACCTCCCGATCTAGCATCGATGCAAGTCGCTAATGGGCAGTGTATGCCTACCGGAGAAGGGAGGAAATCTTGGGTAACAAAAATTGTTAGCGTTACAAGCCGAGGCGTTACAAGCCTTGATTGTGAACGTTGAAACGTTCACAATCAATGGCATTGAACACCTCTATTGATGGAGGTAGAAGAGAAACGCCTCGTTTTTTTCCCTATAAATTGGCGTCCATATTGCAATCCAAATGGGTAGACGAAGAAGGAGGAATCGGAGCTTCAATCGGTGAGGGATTTGGCTTGTGAAAAGATTTGAGATCAGTCCGGTGACGCTCTCACGACAGCGAGCAGAAGAAGAAGGAAAGAGAAGAAGAACCAAGAAGTTGAAATCGCTGTAAGTATAAAATCATTTCTTTTGCAATTCGTTTTCATGCTTAGACACCAACAATGGTATCAGAGCAGTTGTAAAAGCATGAAAAATCATTTTTTTACCTTTGCGATGAACAAATCGCTTTGATCGCTTGGAATCGTCACCTTCTTCTCGGCTCTTTCATCTCCTGGCCGACGAACGCCTCACGCGCGCGCAAGGGAGCCGTCGCCTTCGGCTGGATGTGTCGAAAGAGGAGGCCATAGCGTTTGTGATGAAAAAATTTTTTTTTGGCTGTGTGGGGAAGAAGGTCGCGTGGAGAAGAAGAGGCGGTGGCTGCGGCTGCTGGCGTTGGGTAAATGAAATTAGGTTTCGGGTTTTTTTTAAGGGAAAGTTGATTTTAATAAAAAAAAATCGAAACCTGTTCCACTCTAAAAAAAACCCGCTGTTGCCAAGGGAGGATCAAACCACAGACATCCCTTTGAAATCGAAGAGCTTTAACCAATAGCTCTATTCGGTTATTCATTTAGATTTGGTTCAACTTATTTAAATGAGATTCTAGTTTAGTTTAAAAAGGATTAAGTTGGTGAAATCGGTTTCGATTAAACCATTAGTTGATTTAACCAAACCGTTTTGATCAAATAATCTGAACTAAACAGACTGGTTTGATCATTATGTTGAATCTCAAATTTAAATAGGCTTAATTGTAGCTACAAACAAAAAGGAAAATTATATGCCTTTATCTATTTGTGTTGTGAATTGAATTGAACCAGTTTTGTTACTGGTTTGTCGGTTTTGTACTGACATTGTGTATTTCAATTCCAGATGCCGAGATTTATTACCACAATGACTCGTCGAGATGTGCGACGGAATCATTTGAGGGAACAGATAGAGGAGATTGACTTCCTCCCACACCTAGGCATCCAAGGGCATATAGGAAGGCTTGATCGTCTATTTTGGAAATTCGAACAGGAAGAGTTTCCAGTTCTAGATAACTACCGGATCGGGGCATTGATTAATTCATTGCCGAGGCGTGCTGAAGTAGCTGCAAGAGGTATTTGGGGATGCTACGAAGGACGTATCTCTTATACCGAGTTGCGTAGAGAACTACTTCGCCAGAATTTTTCAGAAGAGGATCTGGAAGATTCTGAAGAGGATCTGGATGATTCTGAAGATGATCTGGAAGATTCTGAGGACGATCTGGAAGAGGATCCTGAAGAATTTGAAGAGGATCCAGAGATGGATCTGATTGAAGAATTCCAAGGGGATCTTGAGGAAATCGAGTGGGATCAAATTGAAGATTCTGAGGAGGACCCAGAGGAAGATCCCCAAATGTTCGAGGACGATCCTGAAATGTTCGAGGACGATCCTGAAATATTCGAGGACGATCCCGAAATGCCTGGGGAAAACCCTGAAATATTTGAGGAAGACCTCGATATTGAAATGATCGAGGAAGATCCTGAAATATTTGAGGAAGAACCGATAGAATCTGTGGAAGATCCCGAGCCTGATCAGATTGGCCAAATAGAGATGAACGAGAGAGTGATAGCCACTGCCATAATATTTTTTATTATGGGAATGATGTCAAATTATCTAGTTCGTTGAATTCTGTTTGTTTGTACCTGCTTATTAAGCCTATTAAATAAAGTTATGTTATGTGTTAACTGACTTGTCAATGATTAGTTCATTTATATGATTAGTTCATATTCAAGATAAATGATTAGTTCATTTAATGGGATGTATGTAATATAATTGATCAATGTTAATTAGATTGGATGATGCGAATGATGAGTGAAAATGCAGTTATCACTTGATTTCGTAATCCAAGTCAAGTTTAAATTGAGTCAATCAAAAATTATGTATAGATGATATACATTGAATTAATGAATAATATGTTTATTTATGATAGATCATGGCAACCAAGAACATCATAGCTGAACTGAACAAGGGGGAGAAATTGTATGGGGACAACTATAAAATATGTCATCTCAAGATACAATATGTTCTTGAGGAACAAGAAGTTCTGGAGGCTGTAAATCATTTCATGGTTGAACCGCTGTTGGTTCGAATGCACAGTACAGATTGGATCTTGATGCCTATAGGGCATGGAAGAAAAAGGACTCCACTGCAAAGGGGATATTGATTAGTTCAATGGTAGATGACCTGGTATTTGAGTATGAGACACTACCATCAGCTCATGCTGTCTGGGTTGCCCTGAAAGAGAGATACAGTGGAGTTAGTGTGAGCAAGCTTCGTCAACTGACAATCAAGTTTGACAGTTGTAAAAAGCGCCCGAATGTAACAATGACCCAACATCTGAGAGAAATGGGTAATATGATTCGGGAGCTTAAGACTGCTGGTCATGAGTTGACCGACGAACAACAGGTTCAAGCAGTTATTCGTTCCCTTCCTGATTCTTGGGAAACAATGAAGCAGAACCTTACTCACAGTGAGAGTATCAGGACTTTCATTGATGTCTCACGCCATATTGAACTGGAGGCAGAGAGAGTAGAATCCGCAAGGATTTCTGAGCAAGCTTTTGTAGCTGAAGGTTCTGGATCCAAGAATAAGAAAAAATGGTTTAAGAAAGGAAAGGGAAAGGGAAAAGAAGCTGGTGCTACTCCTGTGCAGGACCCAATCAAGAAGAAAGGAAAGAAGAATGGAAAGAAACCTAAGGGCAAGCTTACTTGCTACAACTGTGGCAAGAAGGGCCATTTTGCTCGGGAGTGTACCGAGCCGAAAAAGGTAAATCCATTTATGTCTTCTTTTCATGAGCTTTATGTTGCTAGTTCGGTGTTGTTAGCTGATTCTTATCCTTTGTGGATTATAGATTCAGGAGCAACGAACCATGTAGCTCGTGATCGAGCTACATACGTGGAGTACCGTCGTGTACCAGCTGGCAATAAGTGGATTTATGTGAAAAACAATGCAAGAATTGAAGTCAAAGGAATTGACACTTGCAAACTCGACCTTCGTGGTGGGCGTACATTGTTTTTGCATGATGTCCTGTATGCTCCTGAGATTCGACGGAATTTGGTTTCTGTGAATTGTCTTCTTGAATTGGGTTATTGTATGAATTTTTACAGTCGTCGTGTAGAACTTAAAATTGACTCTGTGATAATTGGATATGGTTTTATATCAAACGGTTTCATGGTTCTTGATGTAGAACCAGATGTTAATTATGGAAATAATGGTTGTTTTTCAAACATTGCTCTTACTAGTGATGCTGATGTTAATGATAAAGTTTGGCATGCTAGATTGGGACATATAGGACAAGAAAGAATGAATAAATTAGCAAGAGAGAGTCTGCTCGGCACTCGTGCTAAAGTTGACTTGTCTATATGTGAGCACTGTCTTGCTGGAAAAGCAACTAGGAAACCGTTTGGTAAGGCTATTAGGGCTGATTCAACATTGCAATTGATTCATTCGGATATTTGTGGTCCGATGAACGTGAAGGCTAGAAATGGTAGTTCATATTTCATTACATTTATTGATGATTTCACGCGTTTTGGTCATGTGTATTTGATTTCTCATAAATCTGAAGCATTAGATTGCTTTAATCGTTATTTGAACGAAGTTGAGAATCAATTGGAACGTAAGGTTAAAACCTTACACACTGACCGTGGAGGTGAATACTTGTCTGATCAGTTCAAGACAATATGTAATGAGAAAGGGATTATTAGACAGTTAACTATCCCTGGAACTCCACAGCAAAATGGAGTTGCTGAAAGAAGAAATCGAACTCTTCTTGAAATGGTTAGGTCGATGATGGCTCAAGCTAATTTGCCAATTTCCTATTGGGGAGATGCATTATTGGCTGCAACCTACATAATTAACCGGGTGCCTTCTAAATCTGTTCCATCTACTCCATATGAACTTTGGACAGGCAGAAAACCAGATTTGAGTAATCTGAGACCATGGGGGTCAGCTGCTTATATTCATGACAAGACTCACAAATATGGAAAATTAGGACCCAGAGGTAAGAAGTGTATTTTTGTAAGATATTCTGATACCTCTAAGGGTTATGTCTTTATTGGTGAGCAGCAAGATGGAACCATCTCTGAAATTGAGTCAAGAGATGCTACTTTTCTCGAAACTGAGTTCCCAACGAGAGGTGAAGTTGATAAATCAACTCCTCTATTTGCAGTATAGGAGGAGGATATTGTTCCTCCGTTAACAAATCAGGAATCTCAGGGAATGCCTGAATCTAGTCAACCTAGTGGGAGTGAATTGCCTATAAGTGAATTAGTTTCTCAACAGTCAAACCTGCGAAGAAGTAATCGTAAGATTATTCCTCGGAGAAGGTTTGACATTAAAAATGAGGCATTAATGATTCTCCCAGTTGACGATGAAGAACCTCGAACGGTTGAGGAAGCATTGAGATGCTCAGTTAGAGAAAAATGGAGAATTGCAATGGATGAAGAAATGGAGTCTATGAGAAAGAATCAGGTTTGGGATTTAGTCGATCTTCCTCCAGGCCGAAGGGCTATTGGGAATAAATGGATTCTCAAAATCAAGAGGAAGGCAGATGGATCGATTAATAAATACAAAGCTCGTCTGGTTGCAAAAGGATATACCCAAATGGAGGGTATTGATTTTGAAGAGACATTTTCCCCTGTTGTGAAGTTTGTGTCAATACGTGTCATTTTAGCTATAGTAGCACATTATGACTTGGAATTACATCAGATGGATGTAAAAACGGCTTTCCTTAATGGTAATCTTGACGAGAAAATCTATATGGCACAACCAGAAGGTTATATTGCTGATGGCCAAGAGGAAAAAGTATGTAGACTTAAAAAGTCTATATATGGGCTAAAGCAAGCGTCAAGACAATGGAACATAAGATTCAATGAAGTCATTTTATCTTATGGTTTCGAAATGATCAATGAGGATCATTGTGTTTACCTAAGAAAGGATAAAGGAAAGTTGGTCATTTTATCATTATATGTTGATGATATGCTGATAGCTGGAAATGACTTAAAAGTTGTGATTGAGGTCAAGTCTTGGCTTTCATCACAATTTGACATAATTGACATGGGAGAAGCTGAGTATATCTTAGGAGTACGGATCATTCGTGATCGATCAAAAAGACTTTTGGGTTTGTCCCAAGAAGCTTATATTACTAAGATATTACAACACTTCAATATGTTTGATTGCAACGTTGAACAAACACCTACAGCGAAAGGTGTTGTTTTGAGCAAAAGTATGTCTCCCAAGACTCCTGAAGAGATAGCCGAGATGAAGAAAAGACCATATGCTAGTGCCATTGGTAGTTTGATGTACACTATGTTGTGTACTCGTCCTGATATAAGCTATGCTGTTGGCTTAGTTAGTCGTTTCCAGTCAAACCCAGGATCGAGACACTGGAAAACGGTAAAAAGGATATTCAGATATCTCAAAGGAACGGCAGATTATTGTCTCTGCTTCCGAGGGTCAAAGTTGAGCTTGAAGGGCTACGCAGATGCAGATTGGGCAGGGGACCTTGATGACAGAAAATCCACATCTGGCTATATTTTTATGCTAAATGGAGGTGCCATTTCATGGAATAGCAAGAAACAGGCTTGTGTAGCACTGTCGACAATGGAGGCTGAGTATGTGGCTTGTGCAGCGGTTGTACAAGAAGCTGTCTGGTTGAGAAGGTTCCTAAAGCATCTGAAGATTACTGAGGACAGTGGGAGCCCTGTTATAGTGTGTTGTGACAATCAACCTGCTATAGCTTTTTCCAAGGATCCTAAATATCACAGCAAAGGCAAGCATATAGAAATTAAATACAATTTTGTAAGGGATATTGTTGACAAGAAAAAGATAATTCTTGAGTACATCCCTACCCGAGCAATGCTTGCAGATCCTTTTACTAAGCCATTGACTAAAGAGTCATTTAATGAACATGTGAAGTTTTTGGGACTACGCAAGATGTAACACATTGTAAATGTATTTGTTACATTTTTTTATAAATGAAATGTCATGATCTATTCAGTGTAAATGTATTTGTTACATTTGAAAAAGTCTCGATGAGCATGTTGGCAGGCTGAGATTGGTCCACTCACATGGACAATCGTCTCTATTTGTTGAGTATAAATAGAGGTAAGACCATTAATTATGAGACAGCTTATGTAGTTGTGAATAGAGACATACTCATAAGTTGAGGTCGCCTTGATTTTGTATCAAGATGAGATCATTTATGTAATGATCGAAGTAAATGCACCCACCATTTACAAAACCTGTTTAAAGCCAGATTGGAATTCATAAGTTGAATTCGGATTAGACGTTAGGTATGTCTAGATCGAAATCTGTACGATATTAGATATTTGAGAAAAACATGCACTTTTTTTTTGTAAAGAGAAAAATATCGTAGCATGTGTTTCATACCACATGTGCTATAGCGACAATAAGGGTAGTAGGAGAAAGGATCCCTGCTTCTCTACTATGTGAGACCCTTGAGATTATCAGTTAATCTCAATTTTACCCTAAGTGACTATTTAGCTGTCTACTTGAAGTTTTAATCAGTGTTTGCTACTTTAGTGTGTGTACTATTGACTATGAATGATTCGGTCTATGGAGCATAACTAGGAAAGCGACTGATTAGAATGAATAGATTCTAGCTGAAAAGGAAGATTAAAATTGGTTTACATCTGTAATACTTATTCACTGGTCGACCAGTTACATTCTTTGTTAAGTACTTAAAAAATATAATTGTGAATAAATGTATTGATTTGAGATGTCGAACATGCTCTTGACATAAATGTCATATGAGGGATTAGAGATGTTCATATTGATGTAAATATTTAATATGGGGTAAAGGCAAGTTATTGATGTCTCTGATTCGTTCTATAGAGTAGCTAAGTTAAGTGTAACAACTTTCTTAGCATGAATTGCTCATTGTACTTGCTGTCGCACGAACCATTTTCCCTGAAGTATGAGTTGAATGCTCCTATATGGTCTTTGTGACTTCCTTACGTAGTCTTAGTGACTAGATGACCTATATGGATAGAATTGGACGAGTGGGAGATGTTAGCGTTACAAGCCGAGGCGTTACAAGCCTTGATTGTGAACGTTGAAACGTTCACAATCAATGGCATTGAACCCCTCTATTGATGGAGGTAGAAGAGAAACGCCTCGTTTTTTTCCCTATAAATTGGCGTCCATATTGCAATCCAAATGGGTAGACGAAGAAGGAGGAATCGGAGCTTCAATCGGTGAGGGATTTGGCTTGTGAAAAAGATTTGAGATCAGTCCGGTGACGCTCTCACGACAGCGAGCAGAAGAAGAAGGAAAGAGAAGAAGAACCAAGAAGTTGAAATCGCTGTAAGTATAAAATCATTTCTTTTGCAATTCGTTTTCATGCTTAGACACCAACAAAAATTTCTTCCCTAAGTTTTGTTGGTTCACAGAATGGGAATTTGATTAACAGAAATCATTGGAGTAATCAATGTCATGGTATGAAACTAGAGTTTGCATACGGATGGACTGATAGTTAGTGTGTGAGTGTTGCCACCAAGAGGTCTGGGGTCAAATCCTGACAAAGACAGTATACCTAGCCTCCCCACGTGCTAGCCACAACATCCGAGTTAGTAGCTCCCGTGATTTACTTCCTCCGTGTTGGCCCTGGAACGGATTGACGGGGGCGTTGGGGGCGAGCGATTCGCCTTTTGCCACCAAGAGTTTGCATACGGATTTATGAAGGATAGGAATATAGTGGTAATTTTGAGATGATTAATTTATGTAAGTTGATGTATTGCATACAATTAATATTTACTTGCTAACTGTAAGGGTAAGAATTACGTTAGTAATTAATTCAGGTTAGATTGCCATGAGTTAGTTAATTAAAAAATTAATTAGATTCATTATTGGGTAATCAGAGTTTGTTGAATTAGAATGATGGTTTGATTAATTAGTTGACTCTTGAATTACTTGAATCACTTATTAATCAATTAAGGAATAAGAGTTAGGATTAATTAAATATATAATTAACTAATTAATTAATGAGTTGATTAATTAATTAATAGGATGATATATTAATGGTAGAGACTTGGTTTATGATTTTGCATTCTTGTACTTTAAGATTGGAGCTTGATGAAATCTTTGGATTTAAAGACAGATATGATACTCTATATTTTAAGACGGATACTCTTTGCTGTTTCTATAGTTTTGATTATCGTTAAATGCATGGTTGTTTGTTTATCTGAGTATGTCAATTTACCTTAAATCTATTCTTCTTGTTTTCCTGCTTGATATTTATTCTATATTTAATCTTTGAGTAGAACTTCAAAATGTTCAGATATACGATCTTAATCTCTTTGCTTCTGATTAAAAGAGAAGAATTAAAAAATATACTCATTAAATCCTCATTATTTAAAAACATACAGTCTCAATCTCTTGGCTGTGATTAGAATTAAATCCTCATTATTTAAAAAATATACTCTATCTCCATTCTCCTACCATCACCCAAATCCTGCAAGGCCATAATCAATATTTAAAACCCTTCAGTATTTATAATTGTCGCTAATGTTGATGACGTAGGAATGACATTGTTTTCCTTTGTCTGAGAAACTAATGTAGTGGACGATTCTCAGAATTTCAATGTCGTGTTGTGTTAAATACCGAAAATAAATAGGGCTAAAATGATTTTTAAAAAATCAAAAATTAAGGGCCTAGTTGGCCTTATTCGAAATTAGAGGGCCTTTTTGCAAAAAGCCAAAAATAAATAAAAACCCTAATTCATCTTCTCCCTTAATTCTTTCCTCTCCCTGTTTCTTTCCTCGACGCCGAATCTACACCGCACGCGAGCAGTTTCGCCCCGACGCCGCACACCCACTCTCTTCTTCTTCTCCCTCGAGCGAGAACTCTTTGTCCTCCCTCAAGCAAAGCCGATCGCTGATCTTCTTCCTCATCCCTTCACGCTGTGCGTCTCTTCTTCGCGAGCGAAGCCGGCGATTTTCCTTGCGGTTCACTTCTCGTCCCTGTTGCTTGCGCCGGCCAACCATCAGGTAAAAGAAACTTTAATTAGGGCTTGTTTGGGAGATAGTGTGTTGGGATGAGTTGAGTCCATTGTTGTTCATGTGGTGTACTTGTGGTGTTTTTGCTTTCATTGGCTATCAATGTGTATGCTGTGCCGTGAGTTTCTCCTATGGTGTGGGTTTTGCTATCCTGGTCGTGAGCTGTGGTAAGGTTTGTGTGGGATTCGACCATGGGAGTTATGGCATAGGATGAACTGTGATGACAATTGGAGTTTTGGATCGCTATTGATTTTTCCTCATTAAGTTGAATTAAATTCTTGCCGTAAATTTCTGTTTTGGTTTGGGTTTTGATTTAGGTTATGAAGTTGGGACTCCAATTATTGTCGCGAACCTTAATAATAGGTTCTATTCCTAGATGTGAAGTCCTATTGGTTTTGGGTTGTAGGGTGGTGTGTGGTTTACCTCCTAACCGTGAGCTAAGGTTTGGAGTTTGTTTGATTTTGGTTTGGACATAATGTTGAGTTGGGTTAGATTTGGTTTAGGTTTTGGATCTTAGAGTAATTAAGAACTTGTCATTTAAGTAAGACTTAATTAAATCGGACAATTAGAATGAATCTAATTATGTGTTGTATTAAGTGTAATTAACTAAGCATTATTTGTGAAAATAGCTATTTAAATATGTCCTTTGATATAGGACATTGACTTGATTATTTGTTGCGGATATTGTCCTCGTTTGATACAGACGTCTACAATAAAAGGAGGGTACTTCTCTTTTTTATTCTTGTAGTTCTTTTATTTTAAAATGTATGACTTGTTATGTCTGAAGAGGTCTGCTTGACCTTGTTCCATGTTGTTATTTATTTTATATCGTCTGTTGATACTTTCTTTGTTTGACCTTCGAGTTTAATCGAAAATTCGTATCCGTACAATCTCTCATTGATTTTTCATTCTGTAAAGTACCGCTCGTACGTGAGTACTTAAATGTTCATTAAACACCACTAGGATGATTGACATTAGAGACACCCTATCTAGTAGTTTAGTTGCATATTCGTTGCTTTCTGGTTGGTTGCTTTTGTTGTTGCATCGTTGTTATTAAGTTGTTTGTATGCACCATACCTACACCGTTGCATATTGATGACAGTTGGGCTTCCATATGGTTAAGCTGTCGTTAGTCATCTAGTTGCTTTGCCACTCAACTACTTGTTGTGGTAGTTGTTAGAGTGGGAGCAACCGTCCTGTTACGCCACACTCGACCACTCATGTACATTGGATGTTGGAGTTGTAGGCAAACAGTTGACACCCTCACCGTTGTTTCTGAGAGATATCAGAGTTGTTGATAGCTCCTCCCTATATATCGGGGTTTTGGAGTAGTTGACTCCCAAACATCCTGCCCACTCAACCACATCTATCAGTGATATTCGTTGGAGTGCGTACAGTTGCCACAACCCTACCTACTTGGCCACACAAATGTGATGTGTTGGCGGCTTGATTGGCGTCAAGGGTGGCACATGTCATTGCATCATATGAATCTATTGCATTTATGCATTTTCTTGTGTTTGTTGCATTTATATGAGCTATGGTTGTTGCATTTGGTTGATATGCATGTTTGTTGATACTATGTTATCTCGTATGTTTTTACATGTTTTACACAAGCTTTGGTGTCCTCTATTTCCTAGAGACTGTACATCGTTGCTATCTATTGTTTCTTATATCTTTATGATGTCATGCAATTGTCTATTCATATACCCGCAGAGTCCGTCCGGACTCATCACCCTTGCCTCTTAGTTTTGTTTCAGGTAGCGGGTAGATGCATTACTTGGAGCCAGGAGAGGATCCAGTTGTCAGTCCCACCGTGTCAATTCATTTGGAGTTGTCTCAAGGTTTAGTGGTTTTCTTCGCAGTTGCTTTATTTTTTGCACTTCGTGTGTTCCGTATTTTATTTATTTTCTAGACTAGTATTTATTTTTATTTATCCGGTATCATCTTAGCAGACTTTTATTTATATCTTGTTGGTCTGATATGTTTGTTTCTTTTGGTATTTGGACTTTCTGCTATTTTAAATTTGCTTAAAAGATATTAACTGCGTGGTTGTGAGTTTACTTACTATGTTGATGTCAGCCGTGTGTGGTTGAGTTATATGTATGTGGACATTATTTATTATTTGTCCCAACTTGTCCGTCATGCAGGGAAGATACTGTCCGATTTTCGAGTAAGTATATGCCTCTGGGAGCGTGACATGTTGGGTCCCACTAATTTGGATGTTCAAAATAATTCAAATTAATGACTTTTTGAATGACCTATTCGATTATATATAGTGAGTGCACAGTGCACCTGTATGTAGGTTTGTCTAAATTATTGGAATTCTTTGGATATAGTGAGAAAAATGAGGGGCTAATCTATAATATTCTAGATTAATCTTTAGGTGCTAAAAGATGATGGTTGTAACAAATCCAAGTTGGTGATGATGGTGTTGGCACAGACGATCATATGAGCATGAGCAAAGCAACTGCGTAGTACTAGTCCTATTTATTTTCATATGATAAAAGAGACAAAAATAGGGTTAGATTTGTCTTTAATACTTTTCTTTACTTTCGCGATTGCTAGTGAATCAACCCGATCTCGATGAGCTTTCCAATGTAGGTGCCGAGAAAGGCAAGACGATGGCGGGAGATACCAGTTTCACTGATGATCCAACAACTTTGAAACGTTCGTATTTTAATAAATAAATTATTATATTTTTCAAAGTTACTGATTCGTGTGATGTCTACATACAGCTTGGGCCTTGGTTTGCTTCAAAGGCTTTGGAGTTTAGCATTTGAAGGCTTGTAAAGGCACATGATGTTCTGACCTAATTTGTCCGAGCTAGGCACGGTAGCTAATTAATTTCACCATGCACTAGATGAGTGATAGTGTGCATTGGTCTTTTATCTTGTCGTCGTCAACCATTTGGGGACAAGAGAGATCTTATCATCAAGGTCATGCTTGTTTTCTTGTACAGTTATATTTACGTCGATATATGCTTCAAAATTCAAGATTTGGCACAGTACTTATCTTTTAGGCAATTAACTGATGGTGATCTTTCGCATAAACATATAGAATAAAGCCTAGCTCATACCAGGGATTTCAGGCTTTGGCTTTACTGTCATACACCAAATTAATTAAACTTAAAAACGTACACTAATTTTGTTACTGTGTGACTGAAATTAAGGCTTAGTAAGAGAGTGTTTTGTAAATTGATAGATCGACACAATTCATATGAACAGCATTAAGTTTCTTAATTACTCTAAACACGTACGAGAGTGAACAAATTAAGTAGCTAGGGAGAAGCAAAGTTCTTGTACCAAATTTTTATTCCATTGGGTTCAAAAACTATTGCAGCTACAGCTTTATATATATTTAACTTCAGCGGAGGAGTATGCTCTAGCTAATGGAATGAACACTGAGAAATTAAGACAACACATGTCGCCATTAATTGAAGCATTATATATCATCCGCAATGCTTGCCTAGTCAACACCTGAACAGGTATGAGAATCTATATATAGATAATTAGTACACAATAAGAGAACTCTTTTGTTTGACGTACTGAAGAACTTCCTTAGAACCAAATCAATAGGTAAAATAAAAGCATCCGTCGATAACTTGTCAATCTAAGATGCCTTGATTCAGTGATTTTCACATGTGAATCTCATCTTCAAGATGACCTTAATTAGCAAAGGGGTCATACTTAACGACCAAACTCAAGGTGGAATATCACTTAATGGTATAATTATGCTATGAAGGACCTTGATGTAAGTCATTACTACGACTGAATAATGGTCTTCATGTGGAATCAAATAGTTTAAATTCATTTAAAATAAAAAAAATAATTTTACAAGTGATCAATTCCCTTCTCAAGCTAGCACAGAACAAATTATGATAAATAGTATATTTTTTACAAGCATTATTTATCTCTTGATTAAAAATATTGATAATAAGAAAACTAATAATTGAAATTATCAATTAAATTTGCTTGATTACACTTGATTGATTACTGAGAGACATGAACTAAGGTCAAACATTGTCTTATATGCCAATGTCACATGTGTGAATTTGATTTCTTGGACATATAGTACCTTATATATATATATATATATATATATATATATATATATATATATATATATTCATTTCCTTGTGTGGTACTTAGTATCCAATGGTGACATCAATGTGACATTGGGTGTAACGTCATAGTCAACATATTTAGGCAATACACAAGACATTAGATAGGGTCTCCATGCTCTTGATTCACTTTCGTATTTGTTGTAGAGCCACATGTGCTACACCTTGGTGTTGTTTTTCAACTTCGACACATGGATATATTTTTCTTATTTTATGTTAGTCAATTTATCTTTATTTTATTCTAAATAACATTATAATATTTATTTGTTTATATATATATATATATATATATAATCTTTCTGTTGTGATGTGTTAAAATGTTGTAAATATTGATGTTATTATATTGTTGTTGTTGTTATTTTAATTATAGTTGCACCCAATTTGTGACTACAAAGAAATTATGTTATAAGATATATATATTTTTTTTCAAATATATGTGATGATTATGCCCATTACAAATACCTTATCTAAGATGGAATA
The DNA here is from genome assembly GCA_024364735.1 of Boesenbergia rotunda. NCBI lineage: Eukaryota > Viridiplantae > Streptophyta > Magnoliopsida > Zingiberales > Zingiberaceae > Boesenbergia > Boesenbergia rotunda. The sequence continues at coordinate 224,387 of JAGFNQ010002292.1, forward strand.
TAAAGCAACTGATGATTTTGTGACAACGAAAAAGTCACTGTAAATACTCGTTTGCAAATATTTCGCGAATTAAATCCTTAGAAAAACAATAATTTAAACTTCTAAATTTCATTTTTTTTAAAAAAAACACACGTATAATCTACCTTATTCACGTCATCATGATATCATTAATTATTTTCGATATATAAAAACATGCATACATATATATAATATTAGATGTAACAAAATTATATATATATTTTTAAAAAACATAAGCATCGTTATCATGAAACTCTAATGACGCGAAGGCAGCCAAATTGTGCAGTTACACTGCATCTGATTCAATGGATACTATAATTATAAACTGATCGACCAATAAGCTAACAACAAAAACAAAATAGTTGTTTGCTTCTCATCTTTGACACTGACACTAAATAGATAGATATATCTCAACTACTTTCTCTAGTTAATTAAACTACAAACACTAATGATGGCGACGCATAATTCTAATGCTGTTTAATTCTAAACCTAGTTTAATTAATTAACTAGGCTTAAAACCATGAGACACGCTCACCAATCATGTCAGAATTAATAGAAGCGTTTGGCGGACGATATTCCAATATATATATAATTTACAGTGTTTAACGTGACCATTAAAAACAAGTAATTGACTCCGTGGAAGATAGAGTTAGGCAAATGAGAGTAGACTGATCAGGAGATCGACGGCACCTTTTTTTCTACCTGCTGAAGTTTAATTTCCCTATTGAGCGAACAGAAAATTTGACTTTGAGAAACTTTAATTTGTAGGAGAGAAATTAATTAAAGTGAACATCTTCGTAATCAATTAAATGAAGTCATTTGGGGTGCAAAATGACCTCCGTTCAGATCAGTGTACGATCTAGTGTTAGTTAAGAGGGCAGTACGTAGCTAGCGTGGGTGGGTACGTACATTCCGGGAACATGCCACTGGCCTCGTGCTTACTGCCCACCACGCCGGACACGGGGCGCTGTAATTTCTGTCTCTGCACATGCAGGTCGATGGTGTTGACAATTTGTGATTTATTAGTTCCATCTAGTAATATTAAGATTGATGTATATATAGCGTAAAAGGGGTATGGATTCAGGATTTGGATTGCTATGAGTCTCTTTTGCTTCAGTCAAGAGTGCATCACATGTCGTTGCGTGCTCAAACGCCGCATGCTTCTTGCCACTCCATGTGTCTCATTGCTTTGCAACATGCTACCTGTCTTAGTACATGATCAAGTGTACTCATGTGTCATGCATCAACTCTGTAAGTAATTGACGATTTGATTCGTTCAACCACTAGCGCCGTCCTAAAAGAGCAATACAAGTCATAAATAATCTGTCCCTTAGACGACAAATGATAAATATATAGAGATCCTGTGCATGTGAAAACGATCATGGCCAAACACTGAATTAATTAAGTGCGTTGCCTTACTTGCTTTTGTTTCTGGGGTGCCATTCATTAATGAACAAAATAATGTTGAAAAGGCTTGCAGGGTTAATTTGAACGCGAGGTGGGTCATCCGGACGCCTCGACGTGGAGAGCGAGTAGTTGGCTTGACCGACTTTCGGGTGAACCTTTTCCAGAGTTTTGACCACTCGATTTGACCTGCTGTACGGGTTATTGCAACTGGCCGGCGGGAGCTCAAACTGAGCCTGCCGATTCGATCGATCGGAGAGGTTAGTAAATTAAGGATGGAAATTCAATGAAAATCGTAACAAATTAAGGGACAATCGCTGTGAAAGGAAGTTTTTACAGGGTTTCGTTCAAAATTGGCACCGGATAGATTTTCATAGTGGAATTTCATAAATTAGGACACCAGGAATGGCCAAATTAAAAATAAAAAATAATATCATAACACGATAAACAAAGGTTTAAATAATTTTAAAATCCTGACAATATAAAAGATGAAAATAGCTCCAATATAATGATAAAATTATTCGAAACTTTTAAAAATATTTTAAATAATTTTTTTAGTTTAAGAATAGGCTGTTATAAGTTAAACTCAATCAATTATAGATCTTTAAATAAATTTTGATTTGAAATACTATAGGTACTCAATCCAAATTAAAAATTATGAGATTTCAAAACTCGAATCCTGACGTACAAAAACGAAAAGGACTATGATAAAACCTTTCATAGGGAAGGCTTTGCTATAGATGAAATTTATATGAAAATGCCCTTTGCACCCAATTGATGCCCACGTGACTCTCGATAACATCAATTTTAAAATAACTTTATTTTTTTCATTAGATAAATGTGTTTTTCATCGTCATTTAGTTATAATAAATATATGTTCTTTAATTATTGCAAGTGCATTTATAATAGGTGCCATAGTTTTGATAAAAAGAAACCGAACTGATTTTATTTTTTTTTAAAAATAATCTGGTCGGAAATTTATCATTGATTATCAAGATAAATCAAGAAAGTGTACTAATCAGGGTGAATAACTCCAGCCAAATACGTGGTGAAAGAAGATTGTGTATCAGGAAAAATGCCCGAGAAGGTCCCCGAGATCAGCTTGGGGAAGAGCGCCCGAGTATAACTTGGGCGATAGCTGCCCGAGGTCCACTCGGGAAAGAGTGCTCGAGGACAACTCAAGCGATAACCACCCGAGGCCAACTTAATTAAGCGCGGGAAGACGCTCGAGGTCCACTCGGGGAAAAGCATTCGATGACAACTCGGGCGATAGTTGCCCGAGCCCAACTCGGAAAAAAGTGCTCGAGATCAGCTCGAGCAATAAAACCCTGAGGTTAGCTCAGCTGGAGCTTCCGAGAGCACCTCGGAAGAGGTGTGCTCGGGACTTGTGAGGCACTGAGAGGTCTCAAACCTCACTTAAGGAGCGGAGCCCGAGACCAACTCAGGAAAAAGAGTGCGAGTAAGAGAAGCCTATTAACCGTGTCAAACGTTCCCTCCCTTGAATGAGAATGTCCGCTGACAGTTATGATCGACAATGTATGAGTTAATGTGTGTAGCCGCCGTTACTAGAAGGCCCCAGTAAGCGACAGCTGACAGACAAACCACGAATAAAGAGGCGTGGGAGTAGGGGGGGTGGTTACCGTAACGTGCGAGCACTCAATAGAGGGGAGCAGCAACTATAGAAGGTGCTTAGACCCCTAGGTAAAAGGGGAGACTTTTGGGTAAACTTTACCAACATATTTTCTTTGCTCCTTCATTGTTGAGTGATTTCTGACTTGAGCGTCGGAGAAGACTCCGCCGGAACTCCACCCGTGTACCCCTTTTTATGCTTGTGTTAACCTTGCAGGCACGAGTCTCGTCCCTTACCATCGCTTGAGGCTACTCATCGGTGACCTGTCATCCACGTCGTTTGCTTTCGGAACAAGTTTGGCGCCGTCTGTGAGAATCTAGACTAATTGCCAGAAGGAACACTGTGATAGTGGAACTGGAATGACAACCAATCATTTTGACATGTGAGGAACTAGATCGCCTGATCACCAACGCCATTCGAGGGATGCTGAACAACACCAAATCGAGCAAGCGACATCTCAACAGGTAGTACCAATGCAGGCTGATGCCCAAAGGGCATCCGCCTCATACGCTCTATATAGGAGATCCATCTCGCCTCCAGTGGTGCTCGTGAATGTGGTCCCAGGACATCGACGAGACTCCACAGTGGAAATGGAGAAAGCACATACGGCCGCCTCCAACATATTGTGGCATGAAGAAGGACAAGGGAAAAGTGAACCTGCAAAGGTTCTCCCAATGTATATCTCTTCGCATTTCGTTCGCAACATCGTGGATGATTCTATGCCCAAGCAATTCCGCGGTCTGGGTATTGCTGATTATGACAGGAAAATAGATCTCGATCATATTTGCAAGTTTGAGAATGCGGCTCTCTTGCATCAATATACAGATGGGGTGAAATGTTAGGTATTCTTGAACACTTTGTCAAGAGCACCGCAGAGGTGGTTCCAGAGATTACCTAAATATTCTAGAAACTCCTTCTTGGAGTTTAAGACCGTCTTCCTGTATCACTTCGCCAACAGCCGATGATATCAGAAGACGGCACTAAATCTTTTTGCCCTAAAGCAGAAAGGTAAAGAACCATTGAAAGATTACATTCAGCGATTCAATTGTGTGGCACAAGATATGTCGAGTGCCACTTCAGAGATCCTCGTCTACGCCTTCACACAATGACTCGCCGAAGGAAATTTCTTCTAGTCCGTGGTGAAGAAACCACCGACCAGTTTCGATGTCAAGCACATTAACGTGCAGGAAGTACATCACGCCCGCCGAAAAAATTCAGCGGAAGCACCGATCCAAATCTCGATATAATCCGGGAGGAGGGAACCACCCGCTCCTGCCCAAGCGAAGGATTCCCGCTCAGGCAAAGCTCATTGGAACCACCAAAAGAAAGTGGTGGAAATAGTGGACACCGAAGGACCGACACCACCTGAGAAGTACTGTGACTTTCATTGCATTACTACGCATTCTATGGAGGAGTGCTACACTTTGAAGTGGAGGAGATCCAAGGACGCAGACGTCAAGCCGTGCAAGTAGTCGAGCAACTCGGGGTATTGATGAAGGTCCCCTCGTCGAAGTCGATCTCCTCAGCGATGGCAAGTAGGGGAAGATAGACCGAGGAGGCGGTCTCGTGTGTCTTCGAGAGGAGGATCCCAAGAGGGCGCACTTCGCCGATCGGGCTCACAGGAGAGGGATCCTGAGAAGGGCAAACTGTCAGCCTGGGGACCTCCGTCAGGTCATGTCGGAATGATCTCAGGAGGCCCGACCTGTGGGGACTCCCATCGAGCCAGGAAGTCTCATGTGCGCTGGTTGGAAAATTATGTCATTGGGACGAGTAGGGAGACGCGCCAAGGGCTTGTCATCTCCTTCGGTCCCAACGATCTGGGAGATGTCGAAGCTCCCCATGAAGATGCACTTGTAATTTTGTCCCGCATAGCTAATATGAGGTTAAGCGTATTTTTGTGGATACAAGGAGCTTCATCAATATCTTGTACAAAGCGGCACTGGATCAGATGCAGGTAGACGAAGGTGAGTTGTGCTCCATTTCCACACCGTTGTTTGGTTTCATGGGGCATCGGATGCAACCGATAGGGCAGATTTCGTTGCCCCTGTCTCTTGGCGATGATATCCTTCAGAGGATAAGAAGAACTCCTTTCATGATGGTAGATGCCCCATCGTCATATAATGCTATTCTGGGGAGACCAACCCTCAGTTTATTCCAAGATGTGGTCTCGGTCTATCATCATAAAATTAAATTTCTGGTAGGGGATCAAGTGGCTGAAGTGAAGGAGGATCAATTAACTTCTCGATGATGTTATAGTGGAGAAGTCAGAGCAGAGTCTCGCAAGAGCTTAAAGACTCACGAGACCTTATAGATCGATTTAGATGATCCCTAGGCGAAAGAATGAGCCAGGGAGGAGCGTCAGGTAGTTGAGTGTGAAGAAGTACAGATTCATCTTCAGCAGTCGAGAAGAGTTTCAAGAATTGCTGTGGATCTATCCCCCGAACTCAAAAATAGGCTGATCAATTGTTTGATCAGTCATCATGATGTGTTCGCATGGACTGCTGAGGAGGTCAAAGGAGTTCCTCTCACCCTGGCTATACATCGACTGCATATCACTCCCGGAGCTCGACCAGTAAAGCAAAGGCGGAGGTACATTGCTCCAGAACACGACCAAATAATCAGAGAGGAAGTAGCAAAGCTGTTATGGGTCGGACACATTCGAGAAGACTAATTCCCGAATTGGCTGGCAAATGTTGTATTGGTCCCTAAGCCTATGGGGAAATGGCTGGTTGTATAAATTTTACAGATTTAAATAAAGCATGACCTAAAGACTGTTACCCCTTGCCGCACATTGATCAACTAGTAGATTCGACTTTTGGTTGTGAGTTTATTTCAATATTAGATGCATATCAAGGATATCACCAGGTCCCTCTTGCTTAGGAGGACTAGAAGAAAGTAAGTTTTATAATTAGATGACACTTATTGCTACAATATTATGCCATTCGGATTGCGGAATGCAGGAGCAACCTATCAGCATATGATGGACAAAGTGTTTCGACATCAGATTGATCGAAATATCGAGGTGTACGTTGATGACATCTTAGCCAAGACGGAGAAGGAGAAGGACATGGTTGCTGATCTGGAGGAGATGTTTGCCATCCTGAGGGCTAATAGACTGAAGCCTAACCCCGCTAAGTGTTTATTCGGGGTAAAAAGTGGGTGTTTCCTCGGATACATGGTAACCGAGAGAGGAATCGAGGCAAACGCTGAAAAGGTGCAGGTTATTCTAAATATGTCATCTCCCATCAATTTTAAAGAGGTGCAATAGCTAAATGGAAGGATCACGACCCTATCCCGATTCATATCTCGGTCAGTAGACAGGACTTTGCATTTCTTCAAAATTTTGAGAAAAGCAATCAAATTTAAATGGGATGACCAATGAGAGAAGACTTTTATAGAGTTAAAAGCATACCTATCTAGACTCCCCATACTATATAAGCCGTTGGAGGGAGAAACACTTTGCGTCTACCTATCTGTAGCTGAACAAGTTATAGGTTTCACGCTTATTTACGAAGAAGGTAATATTCAATATCCTATCTATTTCTTTGGTCATTTTCTTAAAGAGACAGAGACTAGGTATACTACTTTGGAGAAATTAGCGTTCACGCTAGTGTTAATAGCACAAAGATTGAGGTCTTACTTCTTGGCGTATTCCATCGTTGTGTTCACCAATAGTCCACTGGGACGCGCTCTCACAAATCCTGAGGCATCGGGGTTGTTGATCAAGTGGACCGTAGAGTTGAGCGAGTATGAGATTGAGTATTAGCCTCGAACAACTATTAAGGCACAGGCTCTAGTCGACTTCATGCTCAAAGTAGTTTTGTCGCCCGAATCTGAGGAAGTTTGGAAGTTTTACGTTGATGGTTCATCCAATCAAAATCAAGGGGAGTTGGAATTTTAATAATCTCACCTTGTGAGGATCTGCTATAATTATCCATCCGACTTAATTTTCGAGCCACCAACAATGAAGCAGAGTATGAGACAATATTGGCGGGGCTACAAGCAGCCAAGTAGGTGGGAACTACTCGAGTTATATTATATTCTGACTCTCAATTATCAACACAACAACTCGAAGGAGATTTTGAAGTTCAGAATGAACGTCTGCAGAGGTATGTAATTGCATATAAGCAATTAAAGTCTTCTTTTACTGAAGTAACTCTACAGAAAATATCTCGAGCGGATAATAGCAAGACGGATGAGCTAGACAAGTTTGCGAGCTCTCAAGCATTATAGACATTGGAAGAGTCTATAGTCCAGGAGGGACATGTGACTCAGATAGAAGGAGAGCCTGCTGATAATATACTGCCTGACTGGAGAGAACCTTTTGTAGAGTTCCTATGCACTGAAACAGTATCTACCAGCTGTGAACAAGTCTAACTCTTTCGCCGTAGGGCCTCTGGGTTCACTTTAATTGAAGAACAACTTTACAAGAGATCGTTCGCCAGGCGATAGTTAATTGTGTTGGCCCCGAAGTCGTTGAGTATATCATGCGGGGAATTCAAGGTATTAATAAAACGTGTGTACTCTCCAGAATTAGAGTTGTTAAATACTGAAAATTTAGGGGTTCAAATGGTAAATTTCAAAAATTAGGGCCTAGTTGGAATTATCCAAACATAGAGGGTTTTTTTGTAAAATAGCCAAAACTAATTTAAAACCCTAAATCTCTCTCTTTATTTCCTCTCTTCCCCCGTTTCCTCCTCGCCTCGATGCCGAACCCACGCCGCAGCCGCTCGCGAACCTCTTCGCCGTCCTTCCCTTCTTCTTCTTCATCATCTCCTTCGTCTTCACCGGCACGCACGAACAAGACGTTGCACGCCCTGTCTTCCCTGTGCCGCACCGAATGCCGCCGCACCACTCTCTCCTTCTCCTCCTTCCTCACCGACGTCATCCGACACCCAAGCCGATTTAGCTTTCTCCCAAGGTGCGATCGGAGTTTCCATAGTAGATCAAGTTGGTGATATTTTGTTTCCTTTCTCTTCCTCACCTTGCTCTCCTCTCTGGATCAGGGACCGACGATTAGGGCCTGGAGGAGTCGTTGTGATTTTGGCATCAACGACTGAGCACCATACCTTCAAGTTCTAACAGGTGAGTGCTTACATCTAGGGTGCTAGAGCTTGTTGACTCCCATTTGGTGGCTAATCTTTTTGGGTTATACCACATCTTTCGGTTGAGGCTGGTTTGTGCTGGATTTCAATCGAAAGATCACTGTTCAGACTGAATCCAGGTAAGGGGGTTCCTCAATTTGGTTTACTTTGGTTGTTGGGGTGATATGCTGTATGAATCAGTAGATCCTATTGTTGTATTGCATGGCAATGAGTTTCCCTGGTAGAATTGGGCTTTTGGTGTTTTGATCTTGTGGTGCTGTGTCTTCGATCTGTTGATTTGGTCGTTGTAAATTGGTATTTGATTTAGGATGTTGGTCTTTGAAGGTTATTATCTTGGACGTGTGTTGAAGTGTCATGAGTGGTAATTTGGAATGTGTACCTTTGTGGACCTAGCTGTGGTTCGGTTAAGGTGACTTTGTTGCAACGACATTATTTTGCCAAGGGTTTTCGTTGGGTGTTGAAGTTTTAAATCTAACCTAGGATTAAATTATGGAATGTTTAACCTTATAATCAAATTTTGATAAATTTGATTGAGAAGGAATTCATAGTTATTTTGGATTTATTTAAATAGTTGTTATAATTAAAATTTATCTTAATCATACTTAGTATCATGTTTGACTAATTTGTTAATTTTATAATTAGTTAAACTTATGTATTGACTCAGGACCTTGATTCAGACTCGTTAGGTTGATCGTGGAAGGTCCTCGTTTACGAACATCTACAAAATAAAGGCGGGTACTTCTCCTTTGTACTCTAGTAGTTCTTTTATCTTAATGCATGACTTGTTATGTCTAAATAGATCTGCTTGACCTTGCTTCTTCTTGTTGTTATTTTATATCACCTGTTGATACCTTTCTTGTTTGACCTTCGAGTTTAAATAAAAAATTTATATCCATACAGTCTCTCATTAATTTTCCTTTCTGTAAAGTACCGCTCGTACGTGGGTACTTAAATGTTCATTAAACACCTCTAGGATGGTTGACATTAGAGAAACCCTATCTAGTAGTTTAGTTGTATATTCGTTATTTTCTGGTTGGTTCCTGGTTTGTTGCTTTTGTTGTTGCATTGTTGTTATTCAGTTGTTTGTGCTTATTGGTATCATGCACCATACTTACACTGTTGCATACTGACGACTGTTGGGCTTCCAAATGGTTAAATCGTCGTCAGTCATCTAGTTGCTTTGCCACTCAACCACTTGTTGTGGTAGTTGCTAGAGTGGGAGCAACAGTCCTGTTACGCCACACTCGGCCACTCATGTACAATAGATATTAGAATTGTAGGCAAACAGTTGACACCCCCACCGTTGTTTCCGAGGGATATCAGAGTTGTTGATAACTCCCCCTATATATCAGGGTTTTGGAGTAGTTGGCTCCCAGCATCCTGTCCAATACTCAACCACATATATCTGTGGTATTCATTAAAATACGTACAGTTGTCACTGTTGGTGCAGTTTGCACTAACGGTCAAACTCGGGTTTTGATGTATGACAAAGTGGTTAAAGTTAGGGTTGTTGGTGTTTAACCTCTTTACTAAGTGTGCAGGGTTGAAAGACTTAGGACCAGACACCAGGCTGAAGTCCAGGATGGTTGAGTCCTGGCGGGAAGTCCAGTTGGGTCCGCGGGACCTGACAACTGGCTGAAGACCAAGTTGGTTGAGACTTGGCAGGAAGACCAAGGTGGTTGAGCCTTGGCAGGAAGTCCTGGTGGGTCAAGAAGTCAAGTAGAGCTGCACAAGGTAAGTGAGGTAAGTCACTGGAGGAGCGAACCAGTGAGGACGCGTTCCCCTTGAGGAAACATTAGGCGTCGGTTCGACCTAGGGCTCCATTTTGGAGACCCAAAGTCAGAACCAAGACAGCCAAGGCTGTGTAAATTAATTTATTAATTGCTGTTTTGGACTAACCCTGGATGCAGGACCGAAGGACTGTGTTTCTGCAACTCAGAGAGCCTCAAAGGAGTGAGGCCGTAGCTGAGCAGGGCGCCCCGGATGTGTCGGGCGCCCCAGAGTCAACCCAAAGTCAGCAGAGAGGTAAACGCCCCGACAGCAGCGCAATTGGGGGCGCCCCGCGTGTGTCGGGCGCCCCGCATGTCGGGCGCCCCGCGTGTCTCGGGCGCCCACTGTGCCACGCCACTGAAGGCTGCTGCAGCTCACTCTCGCGAAGCCCTGAAGATGACGCTTTGACCGGTCAACCGGGCGCCCCGCGCGCGTCGAGCGCCCCGGTCAAAGCTGATCCTGAAGATGAAGAGATCAGCCTTGACCAGAGGGCTCGCCGGATCAAGAGCCATGTGGGGGGCGCCCCGAGCATGTCGGGCGCCCCCTGCCCTATATAAAGAGGGCTTCGACCCTATTCTTCAAGACAACATTTTCTTCCAACGCCTCAAAGTTCTTCTACGCTCGCGCATTGCTCCGGAAACGCCTCACTTCGAGCCGACGACGTCCTGCTGCCCCGAAAGAGTCGACCTACTCCGGACGTCGGTAAAAAGAAGAACTTAACTTTTTAATACATATTCTTATTGCATCAAATTACTTGAAAGTGTGGGGTTGTCACACTTTCAATTCATTTGTACTCGCCTACTCTATCGGGGTTGATCGATAGAGAGTTTTAGTGGATTGCCCAACGGAAAGGTCCGAGGGGCCTGGGCCTTCGAGTAGGAGTCGCCGAAGGCTCCGAACGAAGTAAAAATCGTTCGTGTTTGTGTGTTCGTTTTTCGTTTCTTTCATTTCCGCTGTGCACGCTTTTTAAAGCACTCTGATTTGAATTTTAAAAGTCACGTGATTCACCCCCCCTCTCACGTGCATCGATCCTACAGTCACAACCCTACCCACTCGGGCACACAGATGTGATGTGTTAGCGGCTTGACTGGCATCAGGGGTGACACATGTCATTGCATCATATGTATCTATTGCATTTATGCATTTTCTTGTGTTTGTTTCATTTATATGAGATATGGTTACTGCATTTGGTTGACATGCATGTTTGTTTGATACTATGCTATGTCGGATGTTTTCACATTGTTTTATACATGTTTTGAGGGTCCTCTATTTTCCTAGGAATTGTACATCGTTGTATTCTACTCTTTCATATATCTTTATGATTCCATGTTATTGTCTACTCATATACTCGCAGAGTTCGCCCGGACTCACTACCCTTGCTTCCTATTTTTGTTTCAGGTAGCAGGTAGATGCATTTCTTGGAGCTAGGAGAGGATCTAGTTGCCAGTCCCACCGTGTCAGTTCATATTGGAGTTTGTTTCAAGGTTTATGGTTATTTTTCGCAGTTATTACTTTTCGACATTTCCGTTGTTTTACGTGTTTTTATTACTAGAGTGATGTTACTAGTTCAGGGGTATTCGTTCTATGGTTAGTAGTTTTACTTTATTAGTTCTTGCGTTTATGGACTTACCATTTCGTTGTGGATTGAGTTTTATTATTCTTTTAATTCTATCATCCTTATACAATAAAACTGCGTGGTTGTGTGTTAAATTTTCAGTTTTGATGGTTGAGCCATCTTATATGAGGAGAGTGATGTATTATTTGCCCCAACTTGTTCGTCGTACAGGGGAGATGTTGCTCGATTTTTGAGTAAACATGTGCCTCTGGGGGCGTGACAAGAGTATAAGCATCAATACTGTATTGAAAATAATTTTGGGCATGTCAAATGGTCATGCAGTAAATATCAAGTAGGATAAATAAAAGGCAGATACAGGTATATCCTACCACTATCCATAAAAGAAATCATACATAGAAATCTGAAATATCTACAGAGATAAATCAGAAGGTACCCGCCTCCAAAGTGTAGTTCGTAAATGACGAAAACTCTCTGTCCAGAAGTCCAGCTCAAATCAATGTCATGTATCAAAGAATAAATTTATTTAGCTATATATACAAAATAATTAGCTAAACCAACCATTACACCGTATTAAATTTAATATTAGGTGTCATAATCATTTCATTAACTCTAATGAAATGATTAATTCTTAATTAAGTCAAATCAACCTGATTAGATCTAATACCTTATTTTCTTTAACAAGTTTCAATACTAATTCCTGTTAGATCGTGTACGTCCGCTAGAGGGGGGTGAATAGCGATTTTCCGAACCCCCTTGTTCCTGCGTTGTTAGTAGCACAACGGAATATACAAAAACAACGCTAACAACCTGATTTAGTTGGTATCCACCCCGGCCGGGTGACTAATCTAACAATCCGTCGGTGGATCACTCCCCGGATAACATCCGGCTATCACATGTCGCTCCTTGTGGGTGGAGAAACCTCACCACAACACCAAACAAAGCTTTGGACACGAAGACTACTAACTTGCCCTTAACCAAGACAAGTTTCGTCAAGAAACTCAGCCACCACGAAGTCCTCTTTAAATAGGACTCGGGGCTGATTTCTCGCTACCAGTCGACTGCCCCAAGGGCAGTCGACTGGTGCCAGCCAAATTCGACCGTTGACACTCCAACGTTCGAATTTGCCAGCTCACCAGCCACCTACCAGTCGACTGCCCCCAGAGCAGTCGACTGCCCCCAGCTGAATCCCTTCCCGAGTACATTCACACAACACTCGACCCTCACGACTCGACTGACTCCTCTTCCGCAGCCTCAACTGTTGCTTTCGCGCCCTCTTCATCTTCGGCCCTCGTCCCTCGGATGTGCACGCAAGCCTCCATCTTGCATCCATGCCACCCTTCACGTACGCCTCGAAGTCCACGCCCATCAGCTCATCGTCCCTGCACTCCATGGTCCCTCAGATGCGCACGCCAACCTTCAGCTGACCTCCATGTCATCCTTCACCGTACTGAGGCCGTCCAGTCAGGTCCATATGCGTAACCTGTATAACCTGCTCACTCAACATACGCATATCAAATACAAGGGAAAATCTAACTTAAATCCTTTGCCCAAACATCAAAACCTCTGGTCACTCCGGACCATCTTATGGTCGATTGCTCCAACAATCTCCCCCTTTTTGATGTTTGGCAATCCGTTTAAGTTAGGAAAGCAAGATAGTAGTAAATAGCAAAAACCATGCTAAATGAATGCATATGCAATGCATAACTGGATCCTATCCCAAGGCATCTCACACCTAACCCTCCAAGTTAGGAATTTTACACCTAGCCCTCCAAGCTAGGATTTTCACCACCTAACCCTCCAAGTTAGGATTTTCCAACACCTAGCCCTCCAAGCTAGGATTTTCACCACCTAACCCTCCAAGTTAGGATTTTCCCACACCTAGCCCTCCAAGCTAGGATTTTCCAACAAACCAGGCTTTTTAAAGCTTCTCCCAAGCTCCCCCTTACACTGGACTTACAAAGGCTTTTTTAAGAATCTCTCCAAGGTTCCCCTTACGCCAAGAAGGGAGCTGCCATGCTCCCCCTCAAACTTACCTCCCCCTAAACCTAGGGTTTCTTTCTAGCAAAGGTATTGGTTTTGTTGGGACCGGGTGCATGTTGACATGGATACGGGTTCGTAATTTTAAAATTTAATTACATGCAGCGGAAGGTTTAGCATAAATAATTTCACAAATTATTTTAACCACGTATCTAGCATGCAACCTTATATTGTGTAGACATGATCATAAATTAAAATTTTACAGAAAGTAAACTAATTTACTTAATACCTCACGTAACTCGATGTAAGGGACGAGATCCAACCGTAGCGTCCCTTGGAAGCTCTGCCTCTATTCGCGTCCACGCCGAGTTTTCTTCGGGATGACTTCGCAAAGCCACGAGTTTCGTGCCGACAAGAACTACTAGATTCTCCAAAGGCACGACAAGAATATCAAGAGAGAGAGATGAAAGCTAACTACCAAACGAAGAACGGAATCCGGATTTCGGGAGAAAGGAAGGAGTTGCGTCCGCTTCTTCTTCTTCTTCGGCTTCTTCTTGGTGGAGGTGGCTCACGGCAAAGGAGGTGAGGGCAGCCGGCCCTAGAAGAGGGAGAGGGAGAGAAGGAGAGGAAGAGAGGCTAGGCAAGAATCCTTGATCACTTGAATTAATTTCCAAGCCTTGCCTATGCACCTTTATATAGTAGCCTCTCCATTGCCAAGTCTCCCCTTTAACGGAATAAATTTTCATAAGAAATTTATCTTATAAATTTTCTTATGAATTATTCCGTTATGCCAAGTTTTATTATAACTAACTTTATAATAAAACAAACACATCTCCCCTTTTATTATGGAATAAATTTTCATAAAAATTTATTATATAAATTTTTCTTATCATGGAAAAATCAATTTATAATTGATTTTATAAAATAAAATAAACCAATCCATGGTTCATTTTAATTTCCATAAAAAGAATAAATTTATTATATAAATTTTTCTCATCATAGAAAAATCAATTCATAATTGATTTTATAAAATAAAATAAACCAATCCATGGTTCATTTTAATTTACATAAAAAGAATAAATTTATTATATAAATTTTTCTAATCATGGAAAAATCAATTCATAATTGATTTTATAAAATAAAATAAACCAATCCATGGTTCATTTTAATTTCCATAAAAGGAATAAATTTATTATATAAATTTTTCTTATAATGGAAAAATCAATTCATAATTGATTTTATAAAATAAAATAAACCAATCCAAGGTTTATTTTAATTTCCATGAAAATAAATTTCTTTATATAAATTTCTTTATATAAATTTCTTTATCCATAATTTTATAAAACAAATCGCGCTTGATTTATTTTATAATTTAAACCAAATAAATTGGTTTCCCTCCTTTATTGTGGCCGGCCAAACCAAAGAGGGTGGGCACCCTCTTTGGCCGGCCACACCAAGCCAAACCCTTGCGAATTAAACTCATTTAATTCGTCCAATACGCCTTCAAAAGACTTAGACATTTTAAGCTTCCGATGCGCCTCTGATAAATTCAGATTCGACTTATTTTTCTTGATTGGAAAATCCAATTTTCAACTCGTTTTAAATCCCTCGGATTACTCGTAGTGCGTGTGACTAAATAGGCTTTCGATTTATGTTAGCCGTCTATAATTTATCAATTATAGAACGATCATGAGTGGCACCTAGTAGTACATCATGATCCCCAATTAATCGAAAGATCAACGGTTAACCTCAGAAATTATTCTGAAACCCTTCAGCAGCTCTAATGAATCGTGCCTCATTCCCTTCACCATCTTATACCCACTTGGTTCAGGACATGGTCTATGTGTGTCAGTCCCCACTAGGCTGCACACCTAGCCCAAGTAACGTTCTCTCGTCCTTTGGATTCCAATTACTCTCATGTATTTAAGAGACTCATACTCTGAACATGTCATGCTCTGGCCAGAGGCTTTGAGTAACAATCCGACGATAGGCCTTGGGTATACATCTCCTCGCAAGGAGTGGTGAATCCTTTGTAGGCTGTTCAAACATCTTCGGGCACTTCGGCTTATACCCAACCATCCTGGGTCCACACCTCCTTGGAGATGCTTGCTTAAGATGTTAAAGTATAAGTCTCCATGACCAAGATGACTTGAACACCGCAAGTCAAAGGAACATCGCTCTTAAGCTGCAGTAAGAACTTCACTGACATGTCTATATGTAGACTACCATGTGAAGTTTTACAGCCAGTCACTCCAATGAACTAGTTCCCTTAACTAGCATTCATGTTTATCTCCGGACATCCCAATGTCACCAGCCAGTGAGAATCAGCTGATTAGAGAATAACCCATGCTAGTCTCAACAGAATTGATAGTGTCCTTATTTATCAATTCATCGACTAGGGACAATTTCAATACTTCACAATTGCACATGTAGAGATAATCACTAGTTGTGAATTCATCACAAATTCTTTCATGCTGTGAATTGTATTGTGGACATTCAGTAAATGAGTTTAAGATCCCAATCAAATACATAGACATGTATACTCAAATAGTGAATATTCATTTATTAAAATAAATATTTATAATCATAAGGCGATTGTCTTAGGACACTTCTCTCATATTACTAACAAACTCCCACTTGGCCTAATGCCAATCGCTACGGTATCTAATACCACAGGCTCTAACATGACCCTCAAACTTACTTTGAGGCAAGGCCTTAGTTAAAGGATCCGCTAAATTCCTTTCAGTGGGAATTTTCTCAATTTGTATATCATTCCTACTTATAATCTCTCTGATCAGATGATAGCGGCGAAGCACATGTTTGGATCGCTGATGAGACCTTGGTTCCTTTGCTTGTGCAATAGCTCCATTGTTGTCGCAATAAACCGGTATTGCTTCATCAATGGTTGGAACCTCACCAAGTTTTGAGACAAACTTCTTGATCCAGACTGCTTCCGTGGTAGAATCCGCTACGGTGTCTTGTTTGGAACTCTTCCAACATATTACGCCTCCATTTAAAGTAAATACGTATCTAGACTGAGATTTGGAGTCATCCTTATTTTTCCGGAAATTGGCATCTGTATACCCACGTATTACCATATCTCCTTCTCCATATATTAGGAACACATCCTTAGTTCTTCTTAAGTACTTAAGGATTGTCTTGACGGCCGCCCAATGATCCACTCCTGGATCAGACTGGTATCTGCTCGTGACGCTCAGAGCATACGATACATTGGGCCTAGTACATAACATAGCATACATGATAGATCCTATCGCGGATGCATGAGGAATCTTATTCATGTAAATCCTCTCATCTTCTGTGCGCGGACACATAGACTTTGAAAGGTTGATCCCATGCCTGATGGGAAGGTAACCTTTCTTGGATTCCGACATGCTAAACCTTTTTAGCACTCGGTCTATATACGTAGACTGCGAAAGACCAAGCAACCGTTTTGATCTATCTCTATAGATTCTAATCCCAAGGATATAGGTTGCTTCTCCCAGGTCTTTCATGGAGAAAGTTTTGGACAATCAAATTTTAACCGACTGTAAGACTGATATATCATTTCCTATAAGTAATATGTCATCGACTATTAATACTAGGAATACGACTGCACTCCCACTAACCTTCTTGTACACACAAGGTTCGTTAGGATTTTGTGAGAAATCAAACTCTTTGATTGTCTCATCAAAACGGATGTTCCAGCTCCTGGATGCTTGCTTTAGTCCATATATGGATCGTCGAAGCTTGCATACTTTGGTTTTATCAACCGATGTGAAACCTTCAGGTTGTATCATGTATACATCCTTAAGCAGGTTTCCATTAAGGAAAGTTGTTTTCACATAAGCAGGACAACCCCATATCTTAAGGTGAGTTAAGTGAGGTTTCTTACTATTCCATGTCTCATATGGAGTAGTAGAGACTACCTTGGTCGGGACTCTGTTTAGCAAGTAAACAGCTGTCTTAAGTGCATAGCCCCAAAAGGATTTTGGAAGAGTTGCATGATTCATCATAGATCTAACCATATCCATCAAGGTTCGATTGCGCCTCTCAGATACACCATTATGCTGTGGTGTATATGGCGGAGTCCATTGAGACAATATCCCATTGTCCCTAAGATAATCTTGAAACTCTTGACTTAAGTATTCACCACCCCGATCGGATCGAAGTATCTTAATACTTTTGCCAAGCTGTTTCTCTACTTCATTTCTGAACTCTTTGAATTTCTCAAAAGCTTCAGATTTGTGTTTCATCAAGAACACATACCCGAATCGTGAGTGATCATCGATAAAGGTAATGAAGTAGCTATAGCCTCCTTGTGCAAGAGTCGACATTGGTCCGCATACATCAGTATGTATTAGACCAAGCAATTCTCCCACTGGATTACCTTTTCCGGAAAAGGGTAATTTGGCCATCTTGCCTTTTAAGCATGATTCGCATGAATCAAATGAACCGGGTTCAAATGATTCCAGAATTCCACATAGGTGTAATTTGATCATGCGTTTCTTACTTACATGGCCAAGACGACAATGCCACGTATAGGAGTCTATTCGATTATCTATTCAAACATGTTTGTTGCTTACTTCGATATTGAAAACGTCACCGGATAAATCTAACGTGTAGATACCATTGCACAAAGTTTCGGTCCCATAAAGAACACCATTTAAAGTTATGTAACAACAATTGTTACTAAAAGTTAAATGATAACCCTTTTCATTCAAGCATGAAATAGATACAATGTTCTTTATTAACGAAGGAACAAAATAACAATTATCCAATTCTAAGACAAGTCCAGTAGGGAGCTTTAGCAAATATGTTCCGATGGCAATAGCAGCAATCTTTGCTCCATTTCCAACTCGCAAATTCGCTTCTCCCTTGACGAGTCTTCTTCTATTCCTTAGCCCTTGTATGTCATTACATATATGTGAGCTACACCCAGTATCAAGTACCCAGGTGTATGAGAAAATAGAGTGACATTCAATAATGAAGATGCCTGAAGAGGATGGGGCATCGGATGCCTTCTTCTTCAAGGACTCAAGATAAACCTTGCAGTTTCTTCGCCAGTGGCCCTCCTTGCCACAGTGATGGCAAGTGCCTTTTGGTGCCTTTTCAATCCTTTTGTCCTTAGTTAACTTATTGGTGTCCAAAATGGAACGCAAATTCAGAGAAGACATGATCGAGTGATTATCTTAGAAATACAAATTGAGCTTATGTAAGAAGAATGATAAAGAATGCATCAACAGTGGTATCAGAGCCGGTTAGTGTTCGACATAATCATATAATTGTTTTGCGAAAAACTTTGTCATGATCTCAATTTTGGAAAATTTTTCAATTATGGAAACTTTCCAATTATGATAAATTTTAGATTTAGGAATTTCAAAGATTGGAAATCCTCATGAAATTTCACAAACTTTTGAAATATCCTAGTTTCTGAAATTTTATGATAATTGTGAAAACTTCTCATTTTTGAAAACTTTCTAATTTTGGAAATTTCCTATTTTGGAAATATGTAAGTTTTCTTTGTACCAGAAACTTACAATTATTCTGAAAACCTATTATGAAATCTCGCAAGTTTGGGCACTTTCTTTCAAGAAAGTCTAAACAAATTTATGGATTATTAATTGACAATTAAATTCAAATTGGTTTTAAATTATTAACAAAATTCTTTATTTTGGATTGAGCCTCGGGGAGCCGTCCAATTTAAAGTTAGTTGTTGTAATTTAATTTCCTATTTTGAATAAAATTGTCATGTTTAATTTGGTTACTCCTCGGGGAGCAGACCAAACTAGATTTACAACAAATTCCTTTTTTTGGGTATCTGAGCCTCGGGGAGCCACCCAAAGAAAATAATTTGTTGAAATTAATAAATCCATAAATAAAATATGTAATCAAATCTTGAAAATTTTGAGGTGATTCTTAAACGATAATTTCCTTATTTGATTTAAGAGGTGATGCGCTTACATATTGTTGTCTCCAAAATTAATTAGGAAAATGGTTTCCTATAGAGTTTTCTTAAAAGAGATTTTCATGAAAATAATATGTGGTTGAATTAAGGGAATCTGTCTCTTAATTTAATAAGATTTGATTTAGAGAAATCAAAGTCTTAAACATATTATTTCCGAAATTGATTATGACAATTTAGGAAATTGTTTTCCAAAACAATTCCTTAAATAAAGTATGAAATTGGAATTAGGAAATCCGGTTCCTAATTCAATTAATGAGACTTGATAAATTAAGTCACATACATACTTTATTAAGGAAATCGTTAGTACATGACATAATAATATGTCATGAATGTGCTTAGAAAAGAAAGGATGAGACCCAAAACCCCTTACAAAATATTAAGGCCAACACCTTCCATTAATATGGTTAGAATCGGAGAAGGAGATATGGTAATACGTGGGTATACAGATGCCAGTTTCCAGACAAATAAGGATGACTCCAAATCTCAGTCTGGATATGTATTTACTTTAAATGGAGGCGCAATAAGTTGGAAGAGTTCCAAACAAGACACCGTAGCGGATTCTACCACGGAAGCAGTCTGGATCAAGAAGTTTGTCTCAAAACTTGGTGAGGGTCCAACCATTGATGAAGCAATACCGGTTTATTGCGACAACAATGAAGCTATTGCACAAGCAAAGGAACCAAGGTCTCATCAGCGATCCAAACATGTGCTTCGCCGCTATCATCTGATCAGAGAGATTATAAGTAGGAATGATATACAAATTGAGAAAATTCCCACTGAAAGGAATTTAGCGGATCCTTTAACTAAGGCCTTGCCTCAAAGTAAGTTTGAGGGTCATGTTAGAGCCTGTGGTATTGGATACCGTAGCGATTGACATTAGGCCAAGTGGGAGTTTGTTAGTAATATGAGAGAAGTGTCCTAAGGCAATCGCCTTATGATTGTAAACATTTATTTTAATAAATGAATATTCACTATTTGAGTATACATGTCTATGTATTTGATTGGGATCTTAAACTCATTTACTGAATGTCCACAATACAATTCACAGCATGTATACTCAAATAGTGAATATTCATTTATTAAAATAAATGTTTACAATCATAAGGCGATTGCCTTAGGACACTTCTCTCATATTACTAACAGGTTTCCCACTTAAACACAATATTTCTCCCCATTTGCCATACATCAAAAAGAACCCAATAATTACCCAATTATTGGTTCTTTAAATTCCCAATGACCCTAAACATAGTGTACTAGAACCCCATACACATGTTTCTTATCACTTGGACCTAAGTCAGCTGCTGGATACCCACACCAGCCCTGACCAGTCGACTGCCCCAAGGGCAGTCGACTGATACTCTGATAATTAGTTTTCTGGCCGAATTTCAGAAACGCGCCAGAAATTCCACAAATCTCCAAAAATTCCCAAATTTCGTGGAGAACTTTGTGGTACCCATACCTACTTGGGAAAAATACATTTCACCATGTATCTATCCCCATTCCCAAGTTTGGTACAAAACCCAAAAGTTTTCTTATGAAAATTAAGGCAAATAGGAGACAACCTCCCCCTTAACCCATGCCTTCTCCCAATTTTCATTTTCAAAGGGATAAGTTCTACCCAACTTACACCCTAACACCAAGTTAGGTTCTACCCAACCTAACAACCAAGTTCTTCTCCCTTGGACACCATCATAGACTTGCCCCAAGCAATCTTTCCCTTAGTGCCAAAAAGAATTCAACACAACCCTAAAAACTTTAAAGATTTGCAAGCACACTTACTAGGATGTACCCTGTCCTAGAAGAATATGATAAATATCAAGTGTGCTTGACTTTTGGTACACATCTAAGTTCCAAAAAAAATTTGGCATTTTGAAATTAAGTTATTATTCCTTGTGTTTGCCTCTTCTAACCCTTTCAAATTGACCCAAGGAATTGTCCTCAACTTAAGGTTCATCCATAATTCCAAGTGTTTCTAAAAAACCCTTCAGAAATCACTTATTAACACTCTGCCCAGACCCTCAGTCGACTGTCCAAATGGCAGTCAACTGCCAAAACTCACAGAGAGTTTCCGGGCTTTTACCAGTCGACTGCCCCCAGGGCAGTCGACTGATACCTGATTTTCAGGTTTTCAGGCCGAAATTCAGAAATCTCCTAAACATTCTACAAATCTCCAAAAATTCTGAAATTTTGTGGGGAGACTTGTGAAGCCAATATTTACGTGGGAAAAATATGTTTCCAAATAAATGTACTCCAAATCCCAAGATTGGCACGAAATTCTACTTCTTCTAAAATGTATCAAATGAGCTCATCCTAAAAGTGCTAATTCTCACTTCTCTTCAATGCATCCTCTTCTCTTTGATCACAACTCATTTATATCATTGAATTATATGATGTTCCACCATTAAACCTCAATTTTGTCAATTAACTCTCCTTTTTCATCTTTTCTCCCCTAAATTCTCCTTTTAATGTGCCAAAATCTAGGATTAAGACTTACCTAAGTCTTCCAACCCCTTTTTGGCATATTTCATCTAATTTTCTAAGGGAGAAACTTTTGAGATCCATTTACCATGGACCCCAAAGGCTCCTAGAGCTCCCCCTTGAGCTCTTAGCCTTTGCCACCTCCCTAGGTGACTCCATCCACACTAGGCCACACCGGTGTGCCACCGGTGACTCTTGATCTACAAAATTTACCTTTTTTTTAACCTTGGACACCTTGTCCTTGGTTAGGTCACTCTTTTTACCCTTGGATGGCATTCCTTTGCCATCCTTAGACTTTCCCTCCTTATTAAGATTGTATGCTTTCCCAGCATATTTCTTTCCATTGCCCTTGGAGGTCTTAGATCGGTACCCCAATCCCGACCTATCATAGTTGAGTTTGATGCTACCCAACACCATGTCTAGACCTTTAGATCCAATCTTGAATCTTTCTAAGGTCTTCTCTAAAGTATCAAGCCTTGCCCTTAAGGCTTGATTTTCCCTTTTTAGCCCTCTAACCTTGGATTCCATATGTCCACTTTGGACATTCCTAGACCTATCCATTTTCTTAGGCATTTGTCTCCCCTTCTTGGGATCAATGCCTTGATCCTTAGGTACCCAAGTCTTAGGTCTATCATGATGCATGCTTTTCTTAGGGTTATGATCTACCTTGTTACCCTTAGTCCTATCATTATACTTAAATCCATGATTTTGCACAAATAAACAATTCTCATGAGTTCTAGTATGCATGGGTGGGTAATTAACATGATTCTTGAAATGTAAAGAAGAACTTGAAATCGAATTTCTTTTTAAACTAGGGTTAGAGGGTACCTCCCTTACCCTTGTAGTCCTTCCTTGTTGTAAGCTTCTTCTCTTCCTTCTTTCTTCTTTTTCCCATCTTCTTAGATTTTCCATCTTCTTTAGCTCACCTTTTCTAGGACACTTGGTGTGAAAGTGCCCCATCTCTCCACATGTAAAGCATCTAATCTCTTTCCTCCGTTCTTGGGCTCCTCCATTCCTACAATTTATGTTAGATTCAAATCGAATGGACCCGGGTTTAGAAGTTACCTCTCTTTTACCTTTTGAGCACTTGTCCTTGTAGTGCCCCTTTTCATTACACTCAAAGCATGTAATGTGGTCCTTTCTCTTGGCTTTGGTGGTGGTAGATGCTAGGTTGACTACTTCTTCAACTTTTGACGATGTGGAGGCTTCCTCTTGATCATGCGTAGATGAGGGTCTCTCCTCCCCCTCAATCCTTGAGGTGGTGACCTCTTCTTCTTCTTCTCTTGAGGAGGACGATGATCTATCACTTATCTCCTCCTCCTCACTTGAAGAAGTTGACACTTCACTTGATGAAGTGGATGACTCATTTCTCTCCTCTTCTTGAATCATGAGGCTCACTTCATTGGAATCTTCTTTTGACTTAGCTTGGATGGTGTTCTTATGAAAATCTTCTATTTTGCTCCATAATTCGCACGCATTTTCATATGTCCCTACACCACTCAAGACATTGTTAGGCAAAACATCAATTAATATATTATTACCTTCTTGTTTGCCCTAGAGTAGTCTTGTTGCTCTTGATGAGTCCAATTTCTGGGACGAAGCTTCTTTCCATGCTTGTCCTTTGGGACTTCGAATGACTCTTCTAGCATGACCATGCACTCCCATTCCATGCTAAGCCAATTCTTCATCCTCGCCCGCCAAAAATCGAAATCTTCGTTGTCGTAGGGCAGTTGGGTGTAGATGTTGTCCCCAAGTTTATCTTCCATGAATTTTTCACCTCTAGCGGTTGCTCCCTCGGCGGTTAGTCCGATCAAGAGCGGTCCTTCGCTCTGATACCAACTGTTAGATCGTGTACGTCCGCTAGAGGGGGGTGAATACGATTTTCCGAACCCCCTTGTTCCTGCGTTGTTAGTAGCACAACGGAATATACAAAAACAAACAAAAACAACGCTAACAACCTGATTTAGTTGGTATCCACCCCGGCCGGGTGACTAATCCAACAATCCGTCGGTGGATCACTCCCCGGATAACCTCCGGCTATCACGTGTCGCTCCTTGTGGGTGGAGAAACCTCACCACAACACCAAACAAAGCTTTGGACACGAAGACTACTAACTTGCCCTTAACCAAGACAAGTTTCGTCAAGAAACTCAGCCACCACGAAGTCCTCTTTAAATAGGACTCGGGGCTGATTTCTCGCTACCAGTCGACTGCCCCAAGGGCAGTCGACTGGTGCCAGCCAAATTCGACCGTTGACACTCCAACGTTCGAATTTGCCAGCTCACCAGCCACCTACCAGTCGACTGCCCCCAGAGCAGTCGACTGGTCCCTAGCTGAATCCCTTCCCGAGTACATTCACACAACACTCGACCCTCACGACTCGACTGACTCCTCTTCCGCAGCCTCGACTGTTGCTTTCGCGCCCTCTTCATCTTCGTCCCTCGTCCCTCGGATGCGCACGCAAGCCTCCAGCTTGCATCCATGCCACCCTTCACGTACGCCTCGAAGTCCGCGCCCATCAGCTCATCGTCCCTGCACTCCATGGTCCCTCAGATGCGCACGCCAGCCTTCAGCTGACCTCCATGCCATCCTTCACCGTACTGAGGCCGTCCAGTCAGGTCCATATGCGTAACCTATACAACCTACACACTCAACATATGCATATCAAATACAAGGGAAAACCTAACTTAAACCCTTTGCCCAAACATCAAAACCTCTGGTCACTCCGGACCATCTTAGGGCCGATTGCTCCAACAATTCCTTTCAAAGTGCCATATCCAAGTGAACATGTGATTCAATCCATGATTGATTATGCCACAACCAACTTTAAATTCATGGCAAACCTAACGCTATCTATTGGCTCTCGGCAAGGAAATCAAAACATAGCTAAAGTGAATGTTGCTCACGGCAATAGTCAAACCAATGCCAAAACAAATTCGCCAACCCAACACCTATTCAGCAAATGAAGCTCATGGCACAAAAGGGGAACCAATCCCAACCCAATAAGATCCCTTCACAGAACAAGAATTATATGGCGTGATCCATAACAAAACTAAACTAAAACTGATCAACCACAACCTCATGCAAAGAAAAATAAGGCACCAATCCAACAGTGAGTGTCATGACAAGGAAAGGAGATAAGATCCAGAGCAACCACAAACCCAATTCGATCCTTGATTTCAGTCCAATGAAGAAAACCTACCTAGATCAAAACACTTCCTAACAATTGCATTCCAAAAACAACATCATGCATACATAAAAACTCACCTGAATTAAGCGCTAGCAAGGTCCCTCGGTCCAAGAATGGCCAAATAGCAGCAAGAATTTGCGCCCCCTCCAAAACTCCTCTGCCCTATCACCGACCCTATCTAGATGCACACAAAGGCCTTCCTAATCCCGTTGTCCGCTAATGAAGGAGAAGATGAATTCAGGAAGCAGGGAGGCAAGTGGAACGGAGCTTTTGATCGCTCTCCAAACAGCGATGTGGTTTGGGATGACGTGTCGAGGGAAGAAAGGAAGAGGGATACGGCGAAAAATGAGGGTTACAGTGGAAAAGTGAGAAGAAGACAAACAAGAATGATGTTTTGTAAGTGGGAGGGATTTTTACAAATAAGCCCCTAAAGTTTGGTTATTTACAACTTCATTTTTTATAGCATTGAGCCCCTCTACACTTCATATTTAATATTCTCTCCCACTAACAAAAATTTGGTCCCCAAATTTTTGTATTAAATCGTAACAAGTACTATTACTGAATAAGCAGGCAGTAATAGTATTGAACGAGTACATAGAAATACGTACCTCAGGTAAACAGATAAGGATAGTGAGTTCTGATCGTATTGTTGAGCTCCCATGTAGCCTCCTCATCAGAGTAGTGTTTCCATCTAACTTTGACTAGTCAGTTTGTCTTGTTCCATAACTGACGCTCCTGGTGGTCTAGAATCCGCATAGGTATCTCCACATAGGTCGCGTCAGGCTGAAGTGGAACTGATATATTTAATAAAATATAGGATGGATCTAGAACATATTTCCTCAACATGGAAACGTGGAACATGTTGGTGCAATCGACCTATGTTGATCGGATAGATCATGAGTTTTGATATGTATGCCAATATGATTATGTTAGGTTTTCATATTGGTTTTATGTGTGTTTGAGTCATGCAGGACTTGGTGGAATACACAATTGGAAAATCTCATCTTGGTGCTCGGGTCCTTGAAGTCAGTGAAGGATGGCACATCAAAGGGACCGTCAGGCGAGGAGTAACGGAGTGGAGCCGAGGGAAGCAGACTTTAAGGCATACGCGATGGATGAC